>PVIW01007458.1:0-72649 GCA_004026585.1 Noctilio leporinus
TTGGGGGGAATGAGTGGGTGGGTGGGGGGACAGAGGGGAGCAAAAAAGGGATGGATGTAACACAACAACAATAAAAATTAAAAAAAAAAAAAAAAAAAAAACGGGCAAAGGACCTGAATAGACACTTCTCCAAGGAAGACATACATAGGGCCCACAGGCACATGAAAGAATGCTTGACATCACTAGTCATCAGAGAGATGCAAATTAAAGCTACAAGAAGATACCACCTCACACCTGTCAGAATGGCCATCATCAACAAATCAACAAACAAGTGCTGGGGAGGATGTGAGGAAAAGGGAACTGTGGTGCGTTGTTGGTGGGAATGCAGACTTGTGCAGGCACTATGGAAGACAGTATAGAATTTCCTAAAAAAAACCCAAGAATACAAATGCTTTATGACCCAGTGATTCCACTGCAAAGATTATACCCAAAGAATCCTGAAACATCAATTCAGAAGAATCTATGCAACCCTATGTTCACAGCAGTGCTATTTACAATAGCCAAGTGCTAAAAACAGCCTAAGTTCCCTTCAGTGGATGAATGATCAAAAACTTTGGTACATTTACAAAGTGGAGTTCTATGTAATGGAAATAAAAAGAGAACTCCTACCATTTGAGATAACATGGATGGAACTGGAGAGTATCATGCTTAGTGATATAAGCCAGGTAGCAAAAACTAAATACCACATGTTCTCATTTAATAAAGGAGTCTAATGAACAAACAAACAATCAAACAAAACAAAACCAGAGACATGAATATAGGGAACACACTTTCAGTGTATAGAGGGGAGGGATGGGGGAGAAGGAGGGAAGGAAGGAGAACAGTTTAGTCAAGGAACTAGCATCAATGACCCATGAACACAAACAAGTGGGATTGACTGTGGGTAGGGGGATAACAAGGATGAAGAAGAAGAGAGCAGAGGGGGAAAAATGATATCAATGTAATATAACAACAATTATATATATATATATATATATATATATATATATATATATATATATATATATATATGAAAATGAAAAGAGAACCAACTATATGGGAAAACATATTTGCCAATGATATCTCTAACAAGGATTTGAACTCCAAAATATATAAAAGACATATATGACTCAACACCAGGGAGACAGACAGCCCAATTAAAAAATGGGCAAAGAACCTGAATAAAAATTTCTCCAAGGAGGACATACAGAGGGCCTATAGGCATATGAAAGGATGATCAACATCACTAGCCACCAGAGAGATGCAAATTAAAACCACAATGAAATACCACTTCACACCTATAAGAATGGTCCTCATTAACAAATCAACAAATAACAAGTGCTGGCAAGGATGTGGAGAAAAGGGAACGCTAGTGCACTGTTGGTGGAAATGCTGACTGGTGCAGCCACTATGGAAAACAGTATGGAGCTTCCTTAAAAAGCTAAAAATGGAACTGCCTTTTGATCCAGCAATTCTAGTACTAGGATTATACCCGAAGAACCCTGAAACACCAATTCAAAAGAACCTATAGGCAACCCTATATTCATAGCAGCACTGTTTACAATAACCAAGTACTGGAAATAGCCTAAGTGTCCATCAATGAATGAATAGATCAAAAATCTGTCATACATTTACACAATGGAATACTTAGGCAGCAGAAAGAAAGAAGGAACTCCTACCTTTTGTGACAGCATGGATGGAACTGGAGAATATCATGCTTAGTGAAATAAGCTAGGAAACAAAAGATAAATATCGTATGATCTCACCTAATACAGGAAACTAATGAGCAAAACAAACAAATGAGAAAATAGCACCAGAGACATGAAAATAAGGAACAGACTGGCAGTGAGCAGATGGGAGGGGAAGAAGGAGAAAAGAAGTGGAAGGGTTTAGTCAAATGACCCAGAGGATAAATGACCCATGCACACAGACAACAGGGTGGGGATTGTGGGAGAGAGGATAGGGTGGGCAGGACATGGAAGAGCAATAGGGGAAAAACAGAACAACTATAATAGAACAATAACTTAATAAACTGAAAAAAATAATAAATAAAAACCAAGGGATATCATTCTGGCTGCCCTCATGCTATTAAGCAGGAAAAAGAAGACAGCTGTGGTTTCCAGGAGGTAAATCAATATAATCTCCCTAATTTCAAGATATAATACCACATTTAACCTTTTCTTCTAATCTATCAGCCCTCTACTTTATCATCTGTACAGAAAAAAATGATCTTCGTTCTTCCATGTGAGTGGAAAAGAGGCAGTTACCTACTTGTAAACAGTTGGAAACCAGGTCTGAACTTTTGAACAATAGTACTCCTAATCTTTTTTGTCCTTACCCAAGGACAAGCTTATTAATTTTAGAAAGAGTAAAAGGGAGAGTGAAAGAGAGGAAGATAAACATAGACGTGAGAGAGAAACATTGGTCATTTGCCTCTTGCACACATCCCAACTGCTGACCAAACCCACAACCTATGCATGTGCCCTAACTCAGAATAGAACTTGTGACCTTTCAGTTTATGGAATGACTGTCCCAATCACTGAGCCACACCAGCCAGGGCCCCATCCTCTTAATTTTAATCCTACCTTCACTCTCATTTCCAAGGTGTTCTTGTTGCTGAAAACTCCTGGGCTTTGCAGAGTTCATCAGTGTAAATTGGGCTACTTCTTTCTTTCTCCTCAACCAGATTAAAATTTCACTTTCTTTGGACAGGTCAGTGAGCTACTATTTATCCGTCTATATCCCAGACTCCAATGTGCTATGGTTGTTGCCTTATTTCTTTTTTTTTCTAGGTACATTTTTTAAAAATATTTATATTTATGTATTTATTTTTAAAGGGAGTGGAAGGGAGAGCAAGAGGGAAACATCAATGTGTAGTTGCCTCTAGTGCACCCACTCCCAACTGGCAACCTGGTCTGCCACCCATGCATGTGCCCTGGCTGAGAATCAAACCAGTGGCTGTTTGGTTCAAAGGCCTGTACCCAAACCACTGAGCAATACCAGCCAGTGGTTTGTTTAGTATGGTATTCTAGTTATGTTTAGTGACATTGAAATAAGAATTACTCAAGCATATTTCAAGAGTAAAACAAGGTCCAATGTTCAGGAAGAACAGGAAGTGAAGAAAATAATAATTGGGGAATTTAGGTGAAACTAAATTTAATAATTGCATGACCTTATACACTTAATATATCTCATTGTCCTAGCAATGTGCTAGGCATTATGAGAAGGAAAAGTATGTCCTTATTTCAGAACAGCCTCTATGAATTCTCAAACTGATAATTAACCTAAAAGAAATGAGTATTCAGAAGGCAACACCACCAGATAAAAAATAAAATGGTCGAGGCAAACTCAAGGGACTAACAAGGGCTAAAACTCAGTTTTCAAAAATAAACATTACAGGCATTTCTTCTTCAGAGTTTACATAATGTGTACTAGGTATAAAGTGATGAATTGATTGAGGAATAAAATTATTTTATGCAGGCCAAGACTGCTGGCATGAGAAAAAGAACTTCTCCTGCTTACAGTGCAGCTGCTTTAAGTCTTTATTCTGTTTTTCACCATAGTAGGTAATTAAGATCTTGAAATAATTTTTTAAAATACCTGTTTGGTTCACCACAAACTTGTGAAAATAGATATAGTAAAATGTATTTTTTCAATGATGCTCAGGGTTTTATGCTACACTCTTACAGAGACTGAAAACACCATTATTATTGAAGTAACTGCAGTAAAAACAACTATGTTATTGTGCACCTGCAAACCTCTGGTCCCTAACACCATTTATACCATCGAAATAATTATCTTTATAACATAGTTTGTATAATGTACAGTTTTAAGAAATATAACTATTGCCTTAGGCAGAATTGACTCTTAATTGAATGGATATAAATATAAGAGGAAGGTTTCCAAGGAGAATATTGTGCCTATTCAAAAAATGGGACAACACAATGAAGAGGCAAATCAGTCTTCCCTAGCATATTTGGGTAGGAGCCTGGTGGGAGTTCAGTGTGGATGGGTAGTGGGAGGTGTCTGAACACAGAAGCTCTTCAAAGCCACCTAGTGGGGAATAAACTCTAACGAACAATGAACCTATAATTTTATAGACCAAGAGAGGACAGTAAGGTTTTCTGAGTAGAAAATAACTTCATCAAAATGATGCTTCAAAAATGTACTCTTCAGTGTAGGTCAGCAGGTTTAGTGACCATAAGAAAAACAAACAAACAAACAAAAAACAGTTCCAACACTAAATAATGCAAGGATCCAATGTCACATGAAGCTGGCTTGGATTACCCAGCAGTGGAAGTATAAGAAAACTCACTTCAGAGATCAATGAAATAGCATAATCTACATTTAAGGTACTATTAGATGGTCAAGTAAAAGGAATGGATCAAATTAGCACTGACAAAAGGATTTATGTTGAAGTTGTTTTTAAATTAAATCCCTGGTGTCCTTTAGTTCTTTGATTCAAGAAACATTTACTGAATATTTACTGTGTGCTCGGCATACAGTCTTTTCCCATCACTCGTTTCATTTTCTTATCAGGCAAATATAAAAAAATTCCAGTTAATTGATTTCCAAGACTGATGTTCTTTTGTAAGAACAACAGATTGATTTTCTAAAGATAGCAATACTGATTCTTCCATTATGCCCTTCTTTTTCTGTGTTCATGATACAATCAACTTTAGGGCCAACTTAATACAAAAAAAAAAAAAAACAAAACACAGAAGAAAGGCATTATAAGAACAAGGTCCATTAGGCCCAATATTGCCTCAATTAGTTTAATTCCATTATTCCTGTTCATATGACTTAATCAATATCTCCTTTCAGTTATTCATGTTTACCCTTTTCAAAATCACAAGTAATAGGATTATGGTCTTCTGAGCTCAGTGGCAATGGACTTTCATAAATATATATTTGAATTTGTGATTGTCTCCATGCCTACAACTAAGAAGTCTTAAATTGAATCAAATTTTCCAGAGGCCACCTCAGATAAAGATGCTGAGCATCATAATACAATATAGGTGCTTTTTTACCTGTTATGTCATTTGTCACTCAATATCAAGACATCTGACTTAATGGCTTTCTATAAGTTTCTTTTTTCCATATCTAAGCCTTAGATCAGTGTACCTTGTTTTCAAAGTGGACCTCCTCTATGTTCACAGTCCTGCTTTCTGTTTAATGTAATCCTTCTACTTCAACTATTTCATTCTGTCTTGCAAGGGTTTCAACTGGATGTTACATTAATAACTGCCTTTGCCATGTGATGATTAATCAGTCCCTTTGTTCTACTTCTGCAACAGCCTTACAAATTAAAGAAGTGCAGTCCCCCTCTATTGTTTTAACAGACATTTAGTGTCTACTGTATGTGAAAAGTTCCACTTTCAGAAGAAATAGAATACATAATAGGTAGATAGCCCTTCTCTTCAACATATGGCAGTCCTTCCAAGAGTGCTACAAAATAACCTGTGATATAAAGAAGCATGTTAAAATTGTGATGTAAAGAATCCATAGAAGGTTATCCTAGAGTTAAGATAGGATAAAATTATCATGAGTGGAGGAAAGTTTCATGAAGGCTATGAATTATAATGGATTCTTGAAGAACAGGAAGACTGTGAAAACGGAAGCTAGGTGGGGAAAAACAACTCCAGTTTGAGTAATTGATTTACAGGGTAAATAGAGAAAGAAAAGGCTGAGACCTTCAAGTGCTAGGTTAGGAGGCCTAACTTCCTTTCAGGAGCAGCAAGACCAGGGAGGGGCTTGGCAGCAGACAGGCAGTCTTGAACACAGTCAGGCTGGTTGCAGCATGCAGGATGAACTGAAGGCACTGCAATCTGTAGGCATGAGATAGAAAGAAAACCTCAATGATATGTAATGGGACTTCCAATATCCCTTCTCCCTGACAAATCCTCAACCAGTTCAATATCCTCCTTCCATTTCATACTCCTCAACACAACCAACAGCAAGGTATCACCTCAACAGCAAGGTATACAAAAACACACCCAACTCCTTCATCTCTCCTAGCTAAGCCTCCCACCCTCCACCTCCTTTGGAATGTTCTCTATCCTCCACACTGGTCCACCTGTCAATAGTCTACTCCTTCCAATCTCCACTCATGTGTTATCTTCTCTGTAATGTATTCCCTGACTCCCCAAGACAACCTAGTTCTTCTTTTGCACATACAAGGTATACTTAGTATATAGCTCTATCGTAGCAATAATTTTTGTATGATCATCTCCCACCTAAATTATAACATCCTTAAGGTTATTCCCAGAGCAATTTTTGGTACATGTGAGGACAATACATGAATGAATGAATGAATGAATGAATGAACGAACAAATGCCAAACTGTATGGTAGAATAAGCAAAAGAAAAGGAAAGGAAAGCCTGTTCATAGATGAACAGAAAAAGGGAAATAAAAATATGAAAGAATTATAAAAACTTGAGAGAATTCAGTGACAACTAAGTGTAGGGGAAGCAAGAGATGGAGAAGAATGCCAAGCATTTCAGTTCTCTGCCAGAATCCTGCTGCTCTTCTTTATTTCTGTATTATCATCTTAAAAGCACTGAACTCAAACTCATGGATTTAGAAGAAACAAAAAAGGAACCATCAAGAGATAGGGAAAGAAGAAAAATCCAGAGAGAATAAACAGTAAGATTCATCTTTAACTTATCCATGTGTAAACATTTCCTGAGAAAGTTTGATAGAAATCTTGATTCAAAGTATAATTTCCTAAAATATTTCCCAGATATCATAAAATACACTCTAATTTCAGAAGTCCAAAAACAACTACCATGTTAATTACTACCTAAAAGGTCATAAAAATAATTTATCTTTTCTTTTAAAATCAGAGTTTAACAATGAGTATATTATTAACAATTACACAAAATTCTTATATCTGAATTTTCAGAAATCTAAGATTAGTGAAATTAGAAAATTCAAAATGAAAGTGAGGAAATACAACCAACAATAAATTAGTTTTCAAGGCCCAATAGGTTTCATTCCTTGTTTATTTTCCCTTTAATAGTAGAGAAGTATCAAGCATACATAAAATAACCTACTTAAGTAAAATCTATTAGACTGTTAGTACTTAGCAAGATATTTAAGGACCATTTAATAGCCAGAATACAATTGCTCATTGAACTCTACATGTAATTTTCAAAGGGCTTTTGCCCCATTGCTTTGATTTGGTCACAAATAATGGACACAAATTAATTGTTATTAATTTTAATAAAGCCCTAGACATTCTCACAGACCAAACAAGGAGATGCACATGATAAGTTATAGAAGACCTCTAAAAGAAGGTAGTAAGCTCTTGAACAAAGTAAAAAAGAAAAATAAGCACTGGGAAAACCAAGATGAAGTTATATATCCATATACAGTATTTGGTAGAACTGTGTCTTCATGCATTATACACTCTATAAATGTTTATCATGTGATTTACCACTTTTCTTAGGACTAATGTTGGTATGAAAATGATAAATTTTAATTTTCATATTCATTTTCTACGACCTGTCCTTATCTTATAAATCCAATGCTCTCTAGGTCAATGTTATCAATTGGCAATGAGGTACCCTGCGGTCCCACCCTCAGGACCAAGAAAGCTTCTGTGGGGCTGGAAAGTCACTAAGTGAATTATTCTAGCCCACTTATTATTCAGCCTTGTGGGCTGAGCCTATAGTAACCCAGGGGCTGAAATGCATTCACAGGGCTCCTAAAAATGCTTACTTCACTTTCAGAAGAAAATCTGTCACTGGCTTTTAGCTTCTTTCAGGAGGATTCCTTTGGTACAAAAAAAAAAAAGGTAATTCTTTCCCAGAGTCAGAGTACATATGTTTAGAAAGCTCTCCCCTTACAGAGAATAAGGGTTTTCTAAATAAACATCTATGATCCAAAAGAATGGATCATTTATGTGCTACCTGGAGACTAGTATCCTCATATTTTACCAACACTCAAATCTAGATTCTCAAGAGATATAACTTCTAATAATTTTCAGCTGAAGAAGCACAGAGAAGATATAACTAGAGTAGATCTGTTAAAAGAAAGTGTTTATAGATTAGTTCTAGAGAACAAAATGTTAAATTTAATAAGTGCAAAGAGATGTAGCTGGAAAAAAAGAATAGTCTGATTGCCCTGGCTGGTGGCACAGTGCATAAGGTGCTGGCCTGCGAACCCAAAGGTCGCTGGTTCAATTCCCAGCCAGGGCACATAACCAGGTTGCAAGCCAGGTCTCCAGCCAGGTCTGTAGCTGGAGGCAGGTTAAAGGCAACCGTACATTGATGCCTCTCTCCCTCTCTGCCTTTCTCCCTTCCCATCTCTCTAAAAGATAATAAGTAAAATCTTTTAAAAAAAAATCTTATTACATTTATGAGATTGTTAACTTGAACTATCCTGAAAGTAAGGGTTCACTGAGGACAAGGGTAAGCATAATACCTAGGCTGACATCTAGTTACTATACTTTGCTTTTTAAATCAAAATTTACAATGACTATTATAGTCTTTGCCAACCAATATTAAGCAACAGGTATTGTGTTAGTTTCCTTAAATGATACCAAAAGGAATTAAGTCTCCTCCACTTAGACAGCATTATGGGTTGAATTGTACACTCCAAAAAGTGTTGAAGTCCTTATTTTCCATGAAGGTAAATGTGACTTTATTTAGAAGTTGAGTCTTTGTGGATGGCAAAGTTATAATGAGGCCATTAAAATGGACCCTAATCCAGGTAGCTGAATGAATAAGAACCAACTTTAACTCATGAATGCTTTAAAATGTCTTGTTATAAATAATTTTACTAAATAAGGTATAATTATGTATATTACTTGTATCTGCATTACTTCAATCTAAGTGTTTTAGATTGCTATTATTTCACAATATGGGAAAATCATGTTATTTGCAATAACTCAGAAAATTGAATGCAGTTAAGGAAGAAGAAAAAAGTAAGAAAATGTGGATGCATGTAGAATGCATGCTATGTTTCTTATTCACTGTTACAAAATATGTGCTTATTTGTGAGTGTGTAATATATAGATTTTGTCAGCAGTTTATGTTTTAAATAGCAACCAACTGGTTGTTGGTGTGTTGTGAAATCAGTCAATCTTTAGGTTAGAAAAGATGCTGAGAATTAAGACCAATTTGATTGGAAGTTGCAAACTACTAAAGTATATGATTCATGTACATAGGCAATATATATATTCTCATATTAGCAGGTAAAAAATAAAAATGGACCCTAATCCAATGTGACAGGTATCCTTATGAAAAGGAGGAATTTGAACACAATGATAGACATACATACAGGGAAAACAATGTAAAGACACAGGAAAGAGATGATCATTGAAGACCAGGAACACCTCCAGCTACCAGAAGTGAAGAGAATATCATGGAACAGTATCTCCCTCATAACTCTCAGAAGTAAACTACCCTGCTAACACCTTGATATAGCCTCCAGAATAATGTGTTTGCTCTTTAAGCCACAGAGTTTGTACTACTTTGTTATAGCCACCAGACCAGATTGGGTCACAAAAAAAAAAGTGAGACCAATGAGAAAATTGCCATGGTAACTAGCACTCCTTGAGGGTGTGAGTCTATCTACAGATGCTTTGACTCAGTAAATGGGGCCAAGTTCAGTCCCTGGACCTCAGATCACCACATTCTACATCAGCTTCATCAAAGAAAATAACAGTTTATATTCTATATGGAGGTCAACCCAATGGGGGCTGTTTAATCCTCTAAAAAATTATTAGAAAGAAACAGAAGCAATAAAGGTTAATGAAAAATTAATCTTGGTGACCCACTTAGACAAGTCAAAATTGTGAGATATGCATTTATTTTTTTTAAATGCAAGGAATATTTAGAACAGCAACTTCAGATAAGGGAACAGAGATAAGACTTTAATTATAGAGTATTCAATATTCATATGTTTACATAAATGTTGAAAAGATAAAAGCTTTCTGATAAGATAATAAAGATGAACACTAGTAATGATAACTCTGTGTTAATTCTGTAGAAGATGGTAAGAGATTTCAGGTGATCACCATCCTGATCCCTTACTGGGCATTTAGAGAGGCCCCATTGTAGGTACTTAGCTGACATTCCCAACTGCACTGAGTTGGGAACTCATTATTCACTGAGACCACCTATGTCAGACAGGCCCTTTGTACCCCAGGAACATGTGACTAAATATACACAAGAGAATGATATCAATGGAATAATTAACTTGAATTACTTCCTATACAGTGACCAACATCTTGTCATTAGTCCTGCTTGTCACATGCTATACACACCATCATTTTACCTGAACATGGTGAATTCTCTCTCCTCCATGTGTTATAAATATGATACCAGGCTGGCAGCCAAAGCCCCCCAAAATAAAGGCCATTTTGTTAGGAAAAACATCTATCAGCCCTGGATGGTAGCACAGTAGATAAGGCGCTGGCCTGTGAACCCAAAGGTCGCAGGTTCAATTCCCAGCCAGGGCACATAACCAGGATGCAAAACCAGGTCTCCAGTCAGGTCTGTGGCTGGGGGCAGGTGAAACGCAACCATACATTGAAAAAATAAATAAATAAAATAAAGTAAAGCATCAATAAAATTATTAAAAAAGAAAAAGAAAAATATCTATCAAATTCAGAGAGTTGTTTGAACACATATATGCACATGCAAGGTTTTGTTTGCCAATTTGAGCTAAACATCACCTTTTCCTATTTACAGCCATTCCAACTCTTGGCTTTTGGAGAAGGGCTCTGCATGGTGCTAATCCAGTAACAATCAATAAATGTGAAGGTCTTGTCATGAACACAGTCCTGGAGCTGTCAATATTCCAAATAACATTTCTGCTACAAAAGTAGTCCTTGTTGCTAAAGTAGCTACAACCAAGGTCAGTGTGAAGGCCAAGGCTTCTCAAACCTGAGAAACTCTAAATAAATAAAACTGTATGTTAATTAAGGGCAGCATAACCTAAAGCAGCATTCAAAAGCAGTTTGAGGAGCTGGCCAGCATAGGAATACTATTTTTTTTAATACATTTTTTTAAAGATTTTATTTATTATTTTCAGAGAGAGGGGAAAGGAGAGAGGCAGAGAGGGAAAGAAACATCAATGTATGGTTGCCTTTCACCTGCCTCCAGCTACAGACCTGGCTGGAGATCTGGCTTGCAACCTAGTTATGTGCCCTGGCTGGGAAATTGAACCAGTGACCTTTGGGTTCAAAGGCTGGCACCTATCCACTGAGCCACCAGCCAGGGCCAGGAATACTATTTTTAAGTAAGAGAAAGACTTCTTGCAAATTTTCAAATTGAAGCAAAATTTAGATACTTCTACATCTTCTCTCAAAAAATCTATTGTTTTGCAAACTATAAAAGTACATCTATATATTTTCATAGAATAAATCCCAAATGTATTTTCTAGAAAGTACCTTGAAGTCTTGTTACTCAAGTCAGGTACATAGACCAGCACCATCAGCATCACCAGAGAGCCTGATGTGCTGGAACTGAAAACCAGCCAGAGCTCAACAGAGAGAATCTGCATTTTCGCAAAACCTTCAGGTGATTCCTATACACCTTCAAGTCTGAGAAGCATAGTTTTTTTTTTGTTTGTTTTTGTTTTTTTTTGTAATTAACTTATCATTGCTGTATTACAGTTTCCCCATTTTCCCCCATTGCTCTCTCCTGCCCTGCCCATCTCATCCCCTCTCCCACAGTCAATCCCCACATGTAGTTGATGTCCATGGGTCACTTATACTAATTAGTTCCTTGACTAAACTCTTCCCCTTCTTTACCCCTTTCTTCCCCTATCATCTCCTCTCTTGTCACTGTTAGTTTGCTCCTTGTTTCTATTCCTCTGGTTCTGTTTTGCTTATTTGTTTGTTTTGGTCATTAAGTGAGATCATATGGTATTTGTCTTTCACCTCCTGGCTTATTTCACTAAGGATAATACTCTCCAGTTCCGTCCATGCTACTGCAAAAGGTAGGCATTCTTGAGAAACATAGCCTTATCCATCTGTCTCATAATTACTAGAATCAAAAATGATAGGTTGTTTGAAGCTTTAAGACTGTCCTCTGGGCCCTGGCTGGTGGCTCAGTGGATTGAGCACCAGCCTACGAACCCAAGTGTCGCTGGCTGGATTCCCAGCCAGGGCACATACCCAGGTTGCAAGTCAGGTCTCCAGCCAGGTCCCCTGTTGGAGGCATGGGAAATGCAAACATACATTGAGGTTTCTCTCCCTTTCTTCCTCCCTCCCTTTCCCTCTCTATAAAAATAATGAATAAAATCTTAAAAAAAAAAAAAAAAAGACTGTTCTCTGGTGTCCAGGAGTTTATGGAATCTCAATTCCTTTATTATAGTTGCATGAATCTGGTGACCTACTAAATTCCCCCAAAGCCCCTTAAGGCTGGCCAAATCAACTTTTCTTTTTCAGAACAGGTA
This sequence comes from Noctilio leporinus, assembly GCA_004026585.1. NCBI lineage: Eukaryota > Metazoa > Chordata > Mammalia > Chiroptera > Noctilionidae > Noctilio > Noctilio leporinus. Next base: position 12,392 of record PVIW01007458.1, read on the forward strand.
AGATGATTGTAAATTGATATCTAAAAGAATAGCCAACTCTAGAAAAATTTTGTTTTACACTCAAAAGGCCAGCATCATTGACTATTCATTCATTCCATAACCAGTTGGTGAATGTCTACATAGGTATTCCATAATAACCAACATTGTGCAAAGCATACCAAGTCTTGTAGAAGGACACAAATTACAACATGAATTGTAGCCTAATAGAGAAGGGTTAGTACAGGAAGCCATGGTGCGGAGGAGGGCACTGGTACACACTAAGAAAAAGCACCTGACCCAACATTGAATATTGGAAAGATGTCCTGAGCTAAGCTTAATGAAAAGAAGAGGAAAGATTTTTCAAGTAGGAGCCCACCTAGAGACTCATTGAGTATGATGTTGGGTTAGGCCCAACACCCAGACCAGTAATGAAAGAGTCAACTACCTTATTTAGAAAAAAAATACTAGATCATAATTTTACAATTTTTCAACAGCTTTGAATATTTGTATGCATGAGCTATAAATGTGGCAGCCCTGAGGAACATTTTTTCCCTTTCAACTCTCCTACCTGTAGACAAGGGGGAAGGGCAAACATCAAACGCAAGAAGCACTGACTCAGAAGTCTGCTGAACACTGCAAGGGGGTAGGCATAACAGAACTGTGTCTCCACATTTGCTATTTGATCACACAGAGTGTCAATGAAACTGCAACTAGCAATACAGGACCATAAAGGGAATCTCATTAAAGTTAATACAAAAGTCAGGGAAATGTCTTCCGGAAGGGATACTAGTTATTTGGCAGGTGCACTGCTGGGAGCAATTGAAGGCTCTCTGTGTGACCACTGGGGGCACTCCCTTCTCTGGGCCTGTCTCTATTCCCCGCATTTAAATAGTTCTTATCCTATCTCCTTCCCCTTCACTTTTGTGATTTCTCTGACTCATTTTCCTTCTCCCATATTACCTCCAAGTGCCTTCTCAGCTCTAATTCAATAGTCTTTTTTTTTTTTCCTTTCAATCTGCCTATTTCACACCCTCCCTTTGTGAGAAGGAGGAGATAAGGGACAGAAGCAACAACAATCAAAATCTTTCTACTTTTCTCCCCTTGATCCCTTTCCCCTTTTGTTCACCAATATCCCCACATGTCTATTCCCCTCTTCCTTGCTCTCTTTCCTTCCCTAGAGTCAAATCTCTGTTATCAGTATGTAGCCAGTCCTCCCAAACATAGAGCTCAGCGATGATAGGAAAATTGCTGGACTCCTCTACTATTCCATTGTCATACTTAGAGTTCTCAGATTCCCCTAACCTTGTGCCAGATCAACAATTGAGAGGAAAAATATCACTTCTTAAAATGTAGTAAGCTAGCATTTTCTTAGCATGTTTTGAAATGCAGGACAATTCTCAAATATTCAGCTGCTGTGCTTAAAGGGTACAAGGATATAAAATATACTAGGCAACAAGATTTCATTTCATTGCCAGTTTTCCCTAAGTGCATTTCCTCCAACCCATTATGAATCCCACCCTTTTGTTAGTCTTATCCCTCTTGGTGCAGATTGCCCAAATCCTCTTACAATAACTGAAACATACCTCATAGCCAGCCCAAAGCTAATGAATGACATACATCAGAGTTAACTAAAGTTCTTCTTGACAAAGACATAGGCAGAACACATAAAAAAGGCTAATTTAATGCTGCTTGAGGAAGCCTTACAAGTAACAGTTCAATAAATATATGAAAATTATTATAATAGACAAAATGTCTGGTACCATTTCCCATGTGAAATGCATTTATGGAGAACTCTGATGCAGGGTAGTAAGAAACTAAAAAAATTCCTTGGCAAGTGGAATGGGGAAACTGAGACAGCTGATTCAAACCAGCCTCATCCAATACCCTGACTCACCTGCCTCCTTCTCCCTTACACAACCACTCTCCTAAGCATTAAGCCCTCAAACAATGAGGTTCTTATCAGCATCAACTAATCGTAGGGACAAAGTTTCAAGTCTTCTGACCACAGACACAGAGTTTTGGTCAAGCTAGAGATAACATCTAGGCTTCAGGGTGTGTTTCACCTCCAGGACCAGTAAAAGAAAAAAAAAGAAAAAGAAAAGTCATGGCTGACGTCAGGACCAGATAAAATGACTAATGACCACCTATCCTAGTGCTGACCAATCAGTAGAGACCATGACCTTGAAAAAATACACCTAGAAAACTGATGAATTTTCTAATGAGATCCTTCCCTGAAACCTTGTCTAAATTCCTGCCTTTGTTTTATTTTACTGTATATTTCCTAATCCTTGTCTGAGGATATGATTAGAAGGAAAGGAAGAAGGAAAGAGGGAGAAAGAGAGGGAAGGAGAGAAAAAGACAACCATGGAAAAGAGAAATATTGATCGGCCACCTCCCATAGGCACTACAACCTGGAATAGAACTTGAAACCTAGGTATGTACCCTTACTGGGGACTGAATCTGCAACCCTTTGATGTACGGGACAATGTTCCAATGAACTAGACCACCTGGCCAGGACTAAAATTCCTGCTTTTAGAATCAGATTGAAAATCCTTAAGGCAAAGCACCCATGTTATGCTCTGTCTCTATCTCGAATATGCTCACACATTTCCTCATTCTGTCCTTAGGCATGGATCCTTTGCTTTCTTTCTTCTAAGCTCCAAGGGTGCTTCTTTTTCCTCTGTAACATGTTTCCTGGGTCTCTACAGCCCATCTGGCTGATCTCTTCTGCCTCTATGACTTTCCTTCTAAAAGGCTAAGTATAAACTTCTTGTGCTAGAGTTCTTGGCCCTGAATTCTTTCTTTGCTGAACTCAAGCACCTTGGTCTACCATCTCCGCTAACATAAAGAGTAGCTGTGATGTGGCAATCTCACACACACACTCTGAGGAAAAGCAGTTTGGTTTTCTTTAGGTATTTCACTCTTTGATTTTCAACCCCTATTAACCATCATCAAGACTTGTGAACAGAATTGTTTTCCCACCCTTTTATCCCAGTACCTGAGTATAGTATAAGTCATTGGAGTATACTATATGCTCCCAAAATAGTTCATGAATAAGTTAATTACTCAGTTAACTGATCAATAAATATAAACTTAGGACTCAACATAATTAACTAGCTACAGGAAAATACTTCTTATGCTAATACACTTTGAAGATTTCTCCTAGGCTTTTATTAATGTCATCTAACCTTAAGGTCAACCTAGGCTCTTGATGCAACTCATCTCCAAGAACTATAAAGAGAAGAAGGCTGCTTTGGGCGGGGACACTGAGCAGTCAGAGTGACAACATTCTAATAACAAATAAGGGGGAAAAATTTAAAGCACTAAAAAGCAGACAAAAGTTTTAAAAATATATAGTAGCCTATAGTAAATTACTTAATCCTACCCTTTGTTCCCATAATACTTTGTACAGATCCTATTATTACTGATAGATTCATCACACCATTACACTTCTTCAGTGGTTTCTGAGTTAAAGCAGGTAGTTGAGGATCAGATCACAAGATTTACTAAGGAAGCCAAGAATGCCCCATAATAAATTCAATCCAGGAAAGGGATTGTTATCCTGTCTTTGATAAAGGCAAGACTAGACATAACAAACTGAGCTGTGGCTGAATAGAATCCCAAGTTCCCGCCTTTCTGAATTCACCTCAGGATTAAGAAAACAAGTTAGCAGGTTCCCCAAACTGCGACTGCAAGTCATTCCATATCAATAAATCAAGTGTTTAGAAGCAGGGGTTAGCTTAACCAGCAGTTGTAATTTGCTATAACTTGCTCTGAAACTCTTAATTTTAATAATGCATTTTTATTATTTTGTATAATTAACATTAGTTCCAGAAACTGGAATTCCTTTCTTCATGTGCAAATCCTATGAGAGAATTTTTGAAATTAACATTAATATTGGATTGAGATGGTCATGCCTCTTTTTCTGGAGAGAAAAGAACTCTTCAGAAACCTATTTAATCTATTAGAGTTATCTTGTGTTAACTTTCAACTCTTTGCACACTCAGAGTTGAGCCAGCTTTAGCAGATGCCCTGCACTCATACCTGAAAAGAAGAACTTGACCTCTTGAAGAAAAAACTTTGACAGCTCTATGACACATGTATTTTAATCTAGAAAATATCTTAGTAACCCATCAATAGACAAAGAAAAATAACTATTTTAAAACAACCCCTGGAAACTACTTATATTACTACACTGCATATCATGAGATGTAGCTTTGACACCATTCACCAAAGAGGGTCTTCTAATAATAAGAAATTGAAGAGAAGATATTGTTTAAGCTCCCCTCCCCCCTTAAATTTCATTTTTGAGGTTTCCAGCAATATAGTTTCCCAGCTATATAAGAACCACAATTCTATATGATTTCATCCTTGCCTATTTACTTCATTATAAATATTTCCAGGAAGATTGTATTTGCCCTTTGCATTCACTACCTAAAATTCTAGAGCTATAATTTGTACTGGAGCTTTAAGGGTGGCATAGAGAAGCACATGAAATGTGTTACTACCCAAAGCTAGTCCTCAGTGCCTTCCCCCTGTGATTTACATGATAGTTTTTCCAGATAAATCCTCTCTTCAGTCTCACCAAAACATCAGCATTTTTGTACTTCTTATATTTTCGTCTCAATAAGCTACTGCTTATGGGAGAATTAAAAAACTTCCTTCCTTCCATAATGTTTGTGTGTATATATATATGTGTGTTTATCTCTCATATCATTTCTAAATTAGAACTCAAGATCAAATCATCAAATAGTGCATTCAAAACATCTACGAAATGAAAAAGATTGATGAAGGGTCACTCTTAACACAAACTTCCTCTACATCTCTGAAAAATACAATCCAGAGAATCCCCTTCTTGGACCCTAGATCCAGGCAAGTTCTCCATTAAACAGGCCTTCCTGACAGAGAGTACTGGCTGAATCCCTCCACAAGAGATCACCACATACTTCCATGGTTTACAGGGCTAATTGCAATTACAGCTTCAAACATTCCTGAATAAAGCCGCTTTACCATTTTTTATATTTAATTTTTAATTTATTTTTTTGTCCTCACCTGAGGATATGTTTCTTTCATTACTTAAAAAAAAAAAAAAAAAGAAAGAAAGAAAGAAAGGGAGAGAGAATGATCGATGTAAGAGAGAAGCGTCGACCAGTTGCCCCCCATACACCCCTGGACTGGGCATCATTTGCACCTGGACCAAGGATCAAACATGCAACCTAAGCATTTGCTCTGACTGGGAATTGAACCTGCAATATTTCAGTTATGGGACAACACTCCAGTTAACTGATCCACACCAGCCAGGGCAGTCTCTTTAACATTTTAAATGAGAACATTAAGTTCAGTTTCACTTGGGTTGGCCTCCCAAGAAAGCCTGTTAGCCTTAAAGAAAGTTTATTTAAATAACAGTAATGATATGGCAGGCCTGTCTGTGCCCCACAAGGAATGACTAGGCCACAAACACTGGCTGTGTTCTCTCTCTCCTGAACTAGCCTTACAGATTTTGATAAGACTACACTTTGGTAAATGAAAGAAAGCATTGGAAGAAACATCATCTTTGTAGTATTGTGTGCTTGTGTGCTCTTGCTCAGTTTACATGACTTGTTTCCTAATTTGCTTTATATGTTCTATACAGCTTTGAGTGCAATGTATAGCTCAATAAATGTTAAATCATGTTTTTCTGCTATTTTACCTTACTCATTTTCTATTGCCTCTGTTCCCATTGCAATGTGATGGATTCCCACCAAGCCTACCAACTGCCATTTGCCTGGAGACCATGAAATTCAGCAGATAACCAAAAGAGATTCAGAAGCCCAAGGTGAACTAGGAATAATCCTTAGACTCAGTAACTTAACATGAAGGTCTGCCTTTTTCTCTGAACAAAATTTCAATTAGTGGGAATGAAAGAGTTTGTCACTTGAAAACCATGGAACAAGAGCTGCCCTAGGTAATGAGATCCAGAGAGGATTAGGGTAGGCAAAACTTCCACTCCCACAAAGCTTAAGATCTAGTGGGAGAAACAACATAAACCAAAAAAAGAAATGCCAGGAGCCAGTAAGTACTATGGCTTACTTACACACAACAGGGCGGCTGATGGCAGAAGCTAGTTAAATAGTGTGGACAGAACAAGCCACGCAGAGCAAAAAGGTACCACAAAATGCTTAACATCATGAAGAAATGTGGCAGAACCTTAAGTGTATATCACTATGTGAAAGAAGTCGGTCTGAAAAGGCTGAATACATTATGACTCCAAGTAAATGGAATTCTGCAAAAAATAAAAGTAGAGACAGTAAAAAGAAGAGCAATTGCCAGGGGTTAGGAAGTGGGAGATGAATGGGAAGGCAGAGGATTTAAAGGCAGTGAAACTACTATGCATGATACAATAATGGTGGATCTATGCCATTATACATTTGTCCAAACCCTTAGTGTGTACAACTCTAAGGTAAAATATGGACTTTGGGTGGTGATGGTGTGTAAATGTAGTTCATCAGTTGTAACAAATACCCCACCATGGTGCAAAAGTTCCACAGTGGGAGAGGCTGCACATGGGCAGGTCCATGGAGGCAGGTGATATGTGACAACTCAACTCACCCACAGCTCAATTTTGCTGTGAACCTAAAACTACACTGTAACAAAAGTGTGTTTTAAAAACCTAAGGCAAGAAAGAGTGCAGTATGTTAAAGAACTAAAAAGAGGCCAACTTTGCTAGAGCACAGTAAACAAGGCAGGGAGAGGAATTGCTGGTGGCAGCAAGAATGGCACCAGGTCAGACCAGAAACTGGTTCAGCAACCTCAGTACTTCAGTTCTGGCTAGGAATGAATTCAAAGTCAAGACTCAAACTATAAGAGAAAGTTTATTTGGAAAGTTACAGAAGTAGAAGGAATGGGCTCAGGAAACAAGTTACAAAAACAAAAGAAGGGTTCTGGGGGAAAGAGAGTAGGGAGGGAAAAGGTACGGGCATGCTCCCCTATTCCTGGAAGGGAGAGTAAGCTACGTCTTCCATCCTAAGGGATTTGAAGGGTGAAGATTTAAGTAGAATATTGAGGAGCTCAATATTGAGCTTTCCAGATGTGTCCTTTCAGTGTGGTGGTCTCCACTGATTGACTGGTGTCAGGGCAGGGGGTCACTAGGCAATGCAGCTGGTCCTGATGTCAGCTATGATATCATTTGTCTGGTTTTGCTGCTTTTGTGGGCCAACCCACAATGGAGGCCTAGATGTACTTGATGTGGGTCAGAACCTCACTGCCTGAGGGTTTCAGGCCCTCTTGTTTGCTCCCCCTCTAAAGGGGGTCTAACTGACACTACTAGCAACATGCTGGAGGAGGAAAGATCATCAGAAGGTCCAAACTGCATGACTAGTGATATGAAAGGTCAGGGGGTCTAAATCAAATGACCAGCGATATGCCAGAGGAAAAAAGGTTGCCCTCAGGGCAAGGTCCTTGTTTTCCCCAGTTTTTCCCATTGTTACACATCCAGGGCTTTGCCCCTAGTGACCATATGTACCTGGCCCATCATCCTTGCTCTCATCTTGTCTGTCTAACTGCCAACCACAGAATGACATCAGGATAAGCAAGAAAGGTCATGTTAGAAGTTTGATTTTCATTCTAAAAGCACCAAGAGCCCCTGGCTAGGTTTAATCAGGGCTCATCATAATGTGCTTTGCTTTTCTGAAAGGTCAATCTGGCTACAATGTGGAAAATGTGTGAAACCAAGAGGTAATCAACAGAGGCTGGTAATGGTGGTCTGGCCTCGAGTGGTATGGAAGTAGCAGATGTGGGTGCCTTTTGAATATGTTTTTAAAGAAGAGCTGACAGGATTGGTGATTAATAGATTGGACATGATGGGGGACCAGGGGAGTAAGAGAAATAGAAGATTTATGACTGGGAAGAGAAGCCATTTACTGAGATGGAAAGATCTTTCTGGGAGACTATATATGAAGACCACACAAGGTGTCATGTGCCATGCAGCGAACTATGGAAGTGGTGGGAGTATTCAAGTCCACTCAGAGAACTCAAGAATAGCTTGCTTGATGTGTTCCTTAGTGTAGATAGTGTGACACATATAATACATACACCCACATATCTATATGCATGCATATCTGGGTATATGTAAATATACAGGATATTTAAATAGGTGGTTTTTGCAATTCAAGCGTATTGATGTCATTTCATCATCCTGTCAAAGACCAAAGAGAAAGGGTTGATATTGTTCTGGTTCCCATTAACTTGCAAAGTTGAGGGCAAATGAAGAATTTCGCCAAAGGTCAAATTATCAGCAGAGCAGAAATAGGAAACAGATTTCCTTGCAGGAGATCACACATACATCACCTCTTATGTGTACCATCCAGGGTATGCAGAGCCCTGCAGGCATTGTTCTCCATGTGAGAACTCACATTCTCAAGGAGGCAGGGGTGGAGGTGCTGTTGCCACCTTCCCTTTAGATCATTTTGTCCAGGTGCTATTTAAATCATCCATAAAATGTGGCTGACAAAATTAAAAAATGAGTAATGTGAAAGCATGCCTCACAGAGAACAAATCAAATATTAAAGTGCAATGTGACATAGATTTTTTACAAAGACACTTGAATTATGAACTGCAAGGTCTCTCATGCACAAGCGCTTCAGAAAACCCCCTCAGGGCTGCACAGATGGAGCTTCCTAATAAATGGGAGAAAGTGTCCATGACCCAGGGCACACCAGCACTTCTTCGTGCACCTCATCTAGACCTCCTCACCTGTCCTCTAGGTTTCTCCAAAGACACCAAAAGTACTATACAAATTTTAGGAAAAGAAAAAAACAAAATGTAGGACTTAAGAGGTGACAGGTCTGGTCTTTGCAACATTATTTCAAGGAATAAAATTCAACTAGATGAAACTACCACTGAGATAATTCAGATCATATTTGAAGTGGACTAACATTGGGGGTGGACCAGGAGGCCTAAACATGCTGTTTAGTATGATACTAAAGTTTTAAAAATAGGCTCCATTTTTCATTGGCCAGGCTCTTCTGCTGAAGTTCTGAGACTCCCACATTTTGAAACCTGACAGGGCAGCAGCGAGGGGCTGTCTGCCTCTGTATTTGCCCCTGTGAAATGTACACCCTCTGTTTTTATTGAATATGGGTTGTTTGTTTTCTTGTAGACTTGCAAACTTCTTCTCTTCTACTTTTCTCTAATAATGTTTTTTCCAAAGGCCCCCTATATTGCGAGCAAGCCCCACCAATGGACAACATGATCACAGTTAGTGGCCCTCACAATACATGAACTAAGAACAGCAGAAAGGACTTTGAGCTCCTTGGTCAGCTGAACCCTGTCCTACAACCTGGAGATCCAAATAATCACCTTTCAGGGCTAAAAGCTTGATGGTCATATATAAGAGGGGAATCGCTCTCCTTCACCACTAATAACCTTACTAAATGCATTCACAAACATACATAAGACTCCAGCACACCTGAAAGGACAGGGGACAGTTATGGTACTGTTAAATAAATACTCAGGAAGCTAACCCTCTAAAACAGACCACAATTATCTCCCCACTCACAGCACCTAGGCCTTATCTCCATATTCATTCCACTCATAGAACCCTTTCTACTGCATAGACACATTATTTTCCTAACTACATTTTCTCAAACAATTAAAATTTTCTTTCTTTTTTGATAGAATAGTGATTGCAATTTGCAAAAAGAATCCAGGCAAGTCAGATGGGCAAAGTAAAGGTAAACAGGGTAATTCAGAAGGGACTTGATTCAGAGTCTGCTCCTAGGAAGACTAAGTCAGTAATTAAGATGGGCCAATGATGGGAAGCCTGGAGAGCAGACAAACACACAATTGGAATGACTGAATGAGAACAGTGGGTTAGAAATCAGGGGGGCATTCAAAATGGTGGGGTCTTTGACACCACTATGTGATAAATACCTAAGAGGCAACTCCCAGAGACCTAAAGCACAGGCAGCAGCGGGCCAGTGGCATCTATCACCAGAGATGGTAGGAAACTGAGTAGGCAAAAATAAGGCAAATACTGCTGACACTCTACTCCATTTATAGTCAAAACAACCTCTCTCTGCATTTCTATTTTTCTATAGTCTTCTTCCCTTCACAGCTTGAGCCCAATGTCAAATGCCCTATTATCCTTGTACTTGTATAACACTTGAAATCCTGGCCTGCCAGTTAGCATGGTGATGATCCTATAAAGATGTTTAAAGCATTTTTCACACCTATTGTGTCATTTAATTCTCATAACAGTATGTAACATAAACACTACTAAATATGCATAAATAAACCAAGGCTCAAAGAGATTTATAATCTTGCACAATGCCACACAAGTGAAAGAAACTTATTTCAAACCTGCATCTTCAAGCCTAGATCTTCTGACTTGACATCCTGTGCTTTCTAGAATACAGTGTTAGTATATTTATGATTTTCTGCCAGTATATGCTAAAAATGTCATTAATTTAGACTTCACTGATTCAGAATGGGTGAGGCAATAAAACATCAGCATTTGATATCCCGCTTACTTGGAAATCTTGGAGATGCTATGATCAATGTTGCACATAAAATATAGGTACAGGATGTTGGATGGAGAAGCAATCACCCCAAAGGTAGAGAATAAAAATGCTTGCCTTCCTTTATTTAGTCATCAGAGCCATCATTACCACCTTAGTATGTATATGCAAACTTTTAAAAAACGGGTTTACTAACTACAAATGATCTAATTCTATTTTCACAACTAATCAATATATTTTCAAAATTTAAAACATCCAAATAAAAGATCTGATCCTAAAGTAATAATACTGACTCTATATGCTAAAGATTTTTTTAAATGTATGCTCATATGCTTTTGTTAAGTACCTTTATTATTTACTATATTACCCTATAGTTCAAATTTTCTATTAATTCATATCTGTCTTTCCTTAGAGATTCCAGCATAAAGCTGATTTTTAAATATTTGTTGAGTGGACAAATAAATAGATATAGATATATAGGGTGTGTGCAATAAATTGGCAATAATGTTGCCTCTCCTTATTTTACATGCTTCTTAATTTTGAAAAACTACATTTCTAAGGTTATGATTTAACATCGTTGTTTCAGATATAAAGTATTAAATTTTGAGAGCAACCATCATGTTGAAGAAATACAATGTAAGAGCAACTATAATGTCTAGGCTGCATGCAGGGTGAAATAATAAGGAAATTGTGAGCTTCAATAACATCCCTTTATGTAGTTGACAATGTGAAGAAAGTATATGATGCTGATCCTGATGTCACCACACCACAACCTTGCATAAGGTATGCAAAGATCACACAAGTCCAGATATTGTACACAGAATCCAGTAGGTCATCAGTGAAGATCCAGGAAAGTCAATGCACTCCAGAGTAAGAGAACTGCAGATGTTGGATGAAACAGTTTGCAGCATTACTACTGAAGATATCAGATAAAGATTGTATGTTCTTAGAAGAGGCCAGTTTATGACACAGCAAACAAAGGAAAGGCACTTTGAAAAAGCAAGGGAACTGCTAACAACATTGAAAAATCCCAAAGGAAAAAACCCTCTGATTTTCTTCTCCAGTACAAAGAATTCTCAGCAGGACCAAATAGTCAACAGAAGAAACAACAGGTGGCTCTATGAGAATCTTAATGAAGTCCCAATTGTCATGAAAATGAAATTTTCTGCTTCAGTGATGGTGTTAGATGTTGTCAGCAATGAGGGAGATATCATGACCCTGCACATGTTTTCACAATGTTTGAAGGTGACTGCTGATGTTTACCTTAATGTTTTGAGAAAAGTAGTTGTACAGTGGATGAAGCAAGTTGCAAATGGACATCATTCTATCTTCCAACAAGATGGTGCACCAGCACATAATGCCAAAAAGGTGCAAGAATTTCTTAGTGTCAGTGTTCCTGAATTCTGGTCAAAGGAAATCTGGCCACCTAGTTCACTAGATGCAAATCCTTTAAACTATTACGTATGCAGCATTTGTAAGAGAGAAGTTAATAAACAACCTCATTCCAATAAAGATGATGTTAAAGTTAAGATTGAAAACATGTTGATGTCCATGGATAAAGAAAAGTTAATGAAAGTGTGATCAAGATTCCAAAGTCAAACGGAGTCTATTATTGCAGTAAATGAAAAGTTTTTTGAAGAATTTGAAAAATAATGACTGTTTATGCATTTACATATAAGAATAAATTTATTTCAAAATATAACACTTGTGGTATGTTTATTTTATTAAAATGTTGCCACTTTATTGTGTGCACCATGTGTGTGCATGTATGTGTGTGTATATATATGTGTGTGTGTATATGTGTGTGTGTGTGTATGAATGCACATGTCCATCAAACTACACTCTTTGTCCCTCAAGTAATAAAATGCAACTTGCTTCAGATACTGTGGATCAAGCCTTGGCTTTGGAATCACATAGCTGGAGATGCAAATCCTTTGGCAACTACATTTCTAGGGTAAATTTCCTCACCTCTTGATTCTAAGATGCCTCATTTGCAAATGGAAATAACCCTGAGTTTAATGAAGAATCGGTAGGAGAATCAAATGAAGTCACAGATATGGCATATTTCTTAGGTTGCAGAAGTTGCTATAGCATATTTATTTATTCCCCATCCATTCCACATTTAGCATGACCCCTTACATACCAACCTTTATAATGGTGCTTCATTATACAACACTCTGTTGTAAAGTCAATGTTAAACATCAACTTTATTTACAATGATAATCAATTTCCACTCCACCAACATCAAACTTATCTATTCACAGTCTAGAGATAAGTTATCTTGCATAGCAGATGTTCAACAAATTTTGATGACTTTTGAGTAAATGTCTCAGAAGTGAAGCTCACCCTTTTACATGCAAATATTCTACCTGAAAGTTTTCTAAAATGTATTATAGGTACACTTAACTACTTTGCTAAAAGAGCACATCAAAAGAACTTTAACCTCTTCTTGACTCAGGATTATCAACATGAACTTATTAAGACTTAGCACTGAAATGAAAAGTTACAATTCTTTGGAGGCTTTCCAAATCAGTACATTTGCTTACACTAAACAATTCTAGATTTATAGGCTGTAATAATTCCTTTCAGATCTTTCTGTGGTCAGCAGCTCATCTCCTGGAAGGCGTGAGATACCAGGGAAGCAACAAGACAAAGTTCTTGTCATCTTCAAAGGTTTGACCAAGAATCATTCCCAGATATTTCTCATCTGTGGCCTCCTGACACGCCTGGTTAGAGATACAAGGAGGACCCATATATCAGTCAGTCCAAGAAGGACTGATCCATCCCTAATATCTTACTCATAATAGGTGCTCAACAAATATATAAAGTGAATCAATACAGTAAACAGTATGCAGCCTTTGTAATTACATTTTTTTATGTGGGGACTTTGTTCTAATCCATGACTAATTAGGCCTCTTACACTTTTGTAACTGTACTTTTTCATCTGCCAAATAGATAATTGGACTAAATTATTTCTAAGGTCCTTTCCAGCACAAATCTCCCATGATCCTATACTTCTGGGCACATATACAGCATATTCCAGATGACAGAGTTGCAGGAAACCTGACTACCAGACCAGTGAGGCCTTAGAGAACATAATAAACAAAGCATCCTTCACCCTCTAGTATAATACCTGAGCAAAAAAGGTGTTATCCTTATACCATATAAAATGACTTAGCTCTGTTTTCTTTCCCTAACCCCTAATATCACATGAGTAGAAAGATTTGAAGTATAAACATATTGATCTGTTGTTTCTGTATCAAACATTACAATAAGTAAAAAACCTAGTATATCTCAAAAGAAGTCAACTCAGTTCACTCAGTTTACTTAAAGGAATGTTTCTTTTCTCTCTCTTTTTTTTTTTAATTTTATTGTTGTTGCATTATATCCATCCCCTTTTTGCTCCCCTCTGTCCCCCTCCCACCCACCCATTCCCCCCAAAGTCATTCCCGCCTGTTGTCCATGTTCATGGTTCCTTTATACTAGGTTCTTGTCTAAACTGCTCCCCTTCCTTGCCTCTGCCTCCCCCCTCCCCCCAAAGGAATTTTTATTTTCTGAGAATTAACTCTAATACTTTCATTTACCCTATGTTCCTAGCTATTCCTTCAAATACCACTTGATTCATATATTATCTCGCCAGTTCCATTTGTTTAAATAATACTATAGCATCACTCTGCACAAAAATTTAATGTCCTTAAACTATGGTCTAATTCTATTAAAACTAAAAATTCTAAAGAGTCCATGAGTTTCAAAAAAAAAAAAAAAGGAAGCAAATAGTTTGAAATAGCAAGTCGAATATTTGTCAACAAGCTCAGCAGGGAGGACAATATGATCACTGGAGGCCCAAGGCACGGGATGCCAGGAACAGCCTTCTCTTCCAGGTAGGATGGTGTTCCTTTAATTCAGTTCTACACAGACTTGAAGTGCACTTTCCTCAAACACTGCACCAAATTCTCAAGGGGATAGAAAAAATGAATAGAGGATATTGTCTCTGCCTTGCAGGTGATGCAGCAAGAGCAAGGCTGAGTGGACAAGAGAAGAGACATGGAACAGGACTGCCTGGAAGAGAATTCCAGCTTTGCCATAATAAGCTCTAAAATGTGAGCAAGCTACTCAATCTTTCAATCCAATGTTTTTATTTGAATAATAGTGATGATAACAGGACCTCTCTCCTAGTTCATTAGGAAGATTAAATAAGTTATAAAGACTAGTTCCTGGCACATAGTAAGCATTCAAGGTCAGTATCATCATCATGTTTATCAAGTTTATCATCATGAATTTACAATCCATGAGTTTAAATATTTTATTTTTTAATTTAGTAAACTGAAGCTATAACACATCCTAGGAAACAAACAAACAAACAAAAACTAGAAAAGGATGTTTCCAATGTTTCATTATTTTACTTGTCTTCCTGACAAATTCTTATTACAGCTAGACCTCAGAGACATAAAGGTAATGATGAGTGAGGGTATAGAAGATAAACAAAGAAACATGAGAAAGAGGAGAGAAAAGAAGAGAGAAAGAGAGGGAGCAGACAGGAAGAGAATTTCTGAGTTACCTAACGATATAGGAAGGAATTAAACTGAAGGTGGAAAGAAAAGAAAGCATTTGTTTCAGCCTAGATCTGACACTTTTTCTTGCCTACCCAGGGAATCCTTCCTCAAGCACTGAGCTACCACACTTAGCTTTTCCTTACCACTTTTGTGCTTTTCTTTACACTTTTGTTTCATAGAATACTAGATGTAGAATGGACCTTAAATGTCACCTGATCCAATCCTCTTACTTTACACATGAGAAATACAGGGGGCCAGTGAGATCAAGTCATTTGCCCAGGTTGCACAGCTCTGTAATGGCACAAATAAAAATAAAACTGGACTTCCTGTGCCCAGGTCTGTGCTATCTCCCTTAAGATAACAAAATGGGTACATGTACCCACATGGAGTCTGGCTGGCTCTCATCACATTTGGCAGATATATAAATTTTTATCTTGTGAAGATAATCTTGAGAAATATTTTTAACTAAATTAACAAGAAGCTTACTATTTTTAATGTGTTTTATTATTAACCTCATTGCCTACTAAGCCTAAAATTAGGTTCTATGTTTGGGCAGGTTGTGCCCAATCAATATCAGGACAATCAGATTTCAATTAAATAGATACTCTCACCTGAGCCATACATAGTTTCTCTCTCTCTCTCTCTCTCTCTCTCTCTCTCTCTCTCTCTCTCTCTCTCTCAAACACACACACACACACACACACACACACTCAAGAGGTAAACAAAGTCTAAGGCCATTCTTTTTCTCTTTCTGGCCTATGTTTAGAAAAAGAATATCTCAAATACTGCAACATAAACCTCTCCTAAATTGAGACTTCAAATAACATATCTTCCAAAAGAGAAACAAGTAACAAGTTTCTTGCTATTGCTCCTTATACTATTTCTAATTCAAGAACAAAAGGCAACCTAATCACTCTATTCAGCAAGCTTCCATAGCCGGTTCCTGGGTATCCTCAGTATGGTTTGCTCAAAACAGGTCAGTAGTCTTTCAAATGTTTCCTGATTCCTAGCTTTCAATTCCACAATGAAAGACTAAGGCTCTGAAACCAAAATTTTTTAATACCTTTTATTTCTTTAATCCTTACCTGAAGACATGCTCATTGAGTTTTAGAGAGAAGGGAAGGGATGGAGAGAAACTTCAATATGAGAAATACCGATCACTTACCTTTTACATGAGCCCTAACCCAGACCAAGCCTGCAACCTAGGCATGTGCCCTGATGGGAAATCAGATCTGCAACCACAGCGAATAGATCAATGCTCCAACCAACTAAGACACACTGACTAGGACAGAATCTTTTAATACCTTTAATAATATATTTCAAAATACACATTGTAAATATGTTTTTCTCTTTTTGTTATATCTCAGATCCTCAAGTATAATTATGTAACTAAAACAAACGTTTTGAAACAAGAAAAAGCCTCTAGTTTGCTTATCTTCTCCCCATTTCCTTTCCCTAGGAGTAGGGTCACATCTTCTTTCTCATTGATCTCACTGTGATTAAGGGAAAGATTTTGTCAGTCTCCTCACAGTTGTTTAGCCTATAGGAACATCTGAATCTAGTTAACTAAAAATAACTCAGTTCTGTTGTCTAAATAGGTGTTTACTTTTAGTGGACTAGACATGGTTAAAGCCAATTTATTTGAACTATATTTGTTAAGTATTATTTACATGGATCTATACTATGACTATGTGTTTTGTTTTTCTTTTTCTTGCTATATTTCTTTCACAGTAGACATAGGTTGGCCACCATGGGTGTTGGCAATTGTGGTTGCCATTCGCACTCTCATGAAATTTAATAATCTGAAAAGCAGAACCCAGGACTATAAAAACAACTGCAAAATCAAACACTCAAGCTCAGAAAGAGTTGAACTAGGAGTTGAAAGTTTCTAAGACAGGAGAAAACAATGTTGCAGGGTTCCCCCACCCTGCATGCCAGCCTCAGGGGGGGGGGGGGGGACGGGGAGGGTTGGTTTGTCTCTCCAGATGCTTCTCAAACAAAGAAATACCACAAACATGACAGGAGCTGAGATCCGGGGGGACCCAATTAGATTTCAGCTGCTTCCAAAATTCTGTAAAAAAAAAATGAAATTAAAAAACCTTGGCACTTGAAATGACATTTTACATGTTCTGCTTAGGGCCTGTGGAATAGCTCTTCCACAATGATGAGTTGTCACACTTATAAAATAAACCTTGGGTTTTTAATAAAACAGGACAGAATCATTAACTGGTAAAACAAACAGCTTCAAAGGAAGAATGTGGCACATTTATCTAACAGGTACCTCATCCTTCATCTTTGGAATTATCAGCCAAAACATGACAAATTAGGCCAAGGTCAATGGCAGATAACTGCAGAGACACTATCCTCTGGATGGCTGGATATGAACACCTTTGAGATTCCTGCAATTGTCTAGCAAAGTGAGGGTGGGGGCAGTCCTGCAAGGTAAGTCAAACTTTTAGATCCCCTCCACCCTCAGTGAAAGCTTCTTAATGATCTTTGAATAATCTCTGGCAGGAGAGGCTGGGGTTAAGGGGAAGAGGAGTACCTCTCAAAAGATTGCAAGTACCCCTTCAGCTACAGAAAGCATCTGGGGAGACCAAGCTGCCTCTGCTAACTAGCATGCAATGCAGGGTAGCAGGATGCAGCAATGTTGTTTTTGTTTTTCTTTTTTCTGTAGAAACTTTTAAATCTTGGTTCAATTCTTCCAGAGCTTAAGGATTTGATTTCTACAATTGTTTTTGTAATGCTGGGTTCCACTCAGATGGACTTTAGCTCGCTTCGCAGGAAGAGAGGACCTGGTGTCCCTGACACCTTTTTGAGTCAGATATAACCTTTCTTAATTAGATGTAAAGCAGATGTGTCAAATAGAGCAGAACCAGGCAAAATGACAATAAGTCTTAAAAATACACCAACTCAGAAGTTTCTGTGATTTTTTTTCTCTGCTCCAAGATGAAGTAGCCACAGATTCTTCTCTAAAGATAATTTTGTAAAAGCAACTGGGCTCTATCCCCAGACCTTTATTTACTACTCCACCTTTTCTTTAATATAACATCAAAGTAACTGTACACCAATGAAACCAACAAATACTTAAAAGGAAAAAAGCCCTCTTGAAAAATATTCCAGGGCTACTGGGCAAGGATATGCTTTCGTTCCACTATGGGCATGAATGTTTCAATCACATCACTTCTATACTTCTCCTAGAAGAAATGGTCATTCCATTGCCTCTGGTGACAAATAAGTATTAGGCACCTACTGAGTTAAGTACTGACCACATGTCAGAAAGAACACTATGGAAAAAGGGTTTCAGAAAGTGAAGGGCATGGCTTTAGGTTTACATTCTTACATATTCTGCATCCACAGAGACTCTGCTCTAGGCTGATGAAGATGTGCATGTCTGTGCAGGAAGCAACTCACCTGTTAAAACCTGATCTTTTTCAAGGTCTACCTTAAACAGAATCTGTTCCATAAGGCTGATATCCTAACCAGAAATTATACTTTCCTCACTTGAGCTCCTATGTCCTTTTCCACTTTATAATTTAGCCATCTATATAATTGTTTTATTCCCCCTTTAAACTTTTTTGAACAATCTTATTTTAATGACTAGAAGGATTCAAAGAAGTCAGTAAATGTCAAGTTCTTAACTGTGTGGTAAAGACAAGTATCTCAATTATTGAGGAACCAAAGTGGCCAGGAAGGAATGTACTCAGCTATTCTTGATGGAACAGCAGAGTTGAATTGTCCAAGGAAAGTGCAAGGAGCATGTCTAAATTAAGGACAAAAATGAGCAAAAATCTGATGTCTAAGGATGTCTAAGTCCCTTTAAAGCCTATCAAAACAATGATAGTAATGACTAGAGGATAATAATGACATTGCTTTTGAAGTCCTAGAACTCCTCTGAGGACTATCACCCTACAGAGAACAACAGGTAATTGTCAGGAAAAACTGAATTCCCATGTTTGTATTTACCACAATGAATAATGTGATCTCTTTGGAGAGAAGGCTTATGCACAGTAGCTACAGCCTATCACAGACAGTAGCAAACTATGTCTTGGCATTTCAAAACAGTATTTCCCCTAGATAATTACAAATGGGAATACATATCAGCCAAACCAAAAATTTCACAGTCATGGCTAAATAGTATCAATATTAACATTTAAGCTTTACAATGAATTTCAAATAGTATTTAGAATGTCTCTTTAGAATTCATAGTCTTTAGAAATTACTGTTTTAAATGTTTACTTTCTTTTTGCCTTCATTGTGTAAATCATGCTGATCTTTCTCTATTTCCTAGGATCCCCAAGGTCATTCTCCAGAGCATTTGCTTTAAATACCCCTTAGTATCAAAGATTATGCTTCGGCTTTCAAGTTCACTCATTGACACTTCCCCACACTGGATCTCTTCATATTTCCCTACATCCAGATCTAGTCAACCTGCATTTTCTGCAAAAAGTTTCATTTCCAGTAACTGCAATCTACCTCTTACATAGTTTCCTTTCATTCCCTTGGGTAGGTCACTGCCTGGAAGGCAGCGAAGAGGGAGAGCTCTTTGATGTTAATGAGGCCTCAGCGCAGGACTCATAATTAAAGGTGAGGAGCTGAGTCTGGCATTTCTCTTGGGAGTGCAGGTGAGCCCACCTGTAAGGACACAGCTGAGAGTCATTTGGGCACCTTGCTATTAACCTGAAGCAGATATTCTAGCACCTGAGCAAGGACCTGTTAATGGCTTATATAATAAAGAAATAAGTCAGTGCAGTTGGTAGTTCAAGCCTCAGATATGTAAGGCCTTAGTTTAAAAGGGAGTTAAAGACAAGTACTGAATGATATATTTTTTTTTCTTTAAGTTGCTGCTGGTAGGATAAAGGCTAATAAATTATGGGCATCTGTATTCTACTATTTCCAACTTTCTGGACTTGGAGACAATTGTGAGCTCCACTATGAGCCCAGCTAGGGTTGTTCCCTGTGCATTCTGGGAAATGACGCACCTTGGCCTACAGAGAGGCATACTATTACTTATAAGATTAGCTCTTCTCAGGACAGAAGAAACTCCTTTTAGAAGAACCAAGGATGGGGGGAGGGAACAAGGTGGAAGGGATCACCACATGGTTTTAAACGCTGAGAAATCTCCTGAAATAAATGAAGTCTCAGCCAATATATGTGAACCAAGGAGTCAAAAGTCATATATGAGACTTCAGGGAAATCTTTCAGAAGGCGCTTTACACAGTAGGTGTCTGACATTCTAAAGAAAGAAGAAATAATAGAGGAGCCTTAGATCTCTTAGACCTAATAACAAAAGATAACCTTAAGGAGCTCTTAGGATGTATCAAAATTTTATTTAATCCTCACAACAATCTTTTAATGTAGAGGCATATACTAATATTCTCCAATTGAAGATGAGGAAACCTTGGCTTAGGGAGCTGAATTAAGTAAATCATCTAAGTCCCCTGAGTTAATAATAAGTGTCAGAGATGGGATATGAACACATGTCATTAAATATTTACTCTAGCAGTGGCCAACGAGATTTAAAAAAAATTTTTTTAAAGATTTTATTCATTATATTTAGAGAGAAGGGCAGGGAGGGAGGAAGAAAGGGAGAGAAGCATCAATGTATGGTTGCCTTTCAGCTATGGACCTGGCTGGAGACCTGGCTTGCAACCTGGTTATATGACCTGACTGGGAATTGAACCAGCGACTGTTGGGTTACCAGGCCAGTGCCAATCCACTGAGCCATACCAGCCAAAGTGGCCAATGAGATTTTTTTTTAAATCAAGATTATTCTATTTCCAAAAATAAGCTGGAGACTGAAGGAAAGGGGTGAGCAAGGAAAACAAGAATTTCTTTAAAAAAAAGAAAAAGATTAAGAAGAATAAAGAGAAAAAAATCCTAGGAAATTCTTCCAACCACATTGTTAGTTCATTTTTGTGTTTTCTGGCTTAAGGAGGTAAAAGGAGATTCTAATGTCAAACCATATGAATTTTGCCCATATAGACTCAGGCTTTTTTTTAGCCAAGTGAGTCATCTATTTTAAAAGTTTCCCATATAGATGCATACCTCACTCATATGGTATCATTCTTATTTTAGTACCATTTGTTCCCATTTGTCTATTTTAAGTGATCAATGCCCAGAAACTGAGCTCTCCTAGTGTGTTTCCCCCTTGGGAAGGCAAAGGAGGGCTGGTGAGAGCGTGGGAGCAGTGTGTTTTCTCTGCTAGGACCAAAGTTGATGAAGTGAAATCCACAATTAAGCTCCAGATGAAGAAGGTGCTGTGTCTGGCAGTGGCTGTTGGTCATGTGAAGATGACAGATGATGAACTTGTGTACAACATCCACTTAGCTGTCAATTTCCTGGTGTCACTGCTCAAAAAGAACTGGAAAAATGTTCAGGCTTTGTACATCAAGAGCACCAGGGGCAAACCCCATCACCTGTAATAAGGTCCAGCTTAATAAACCATACTGCTGTCATTAAAAAAAAAAAAAAAATTGGTTGCACATGGCAAAGAACTGCTACTACTACTAGGCTTGTGGCAATGCATCAATTGTTTGACTTGACAATCAAATTTAGGCGGGGGAAATAGCACACTATCTCCACCCAAACCCCAAAGAAAACTAGCAAAGGCAGCAAAGAGAAATTACTCAGGTAAAACCAAATCATAAGAGAGGTGACTTTACCCACTTTCGTCTCTCATTCAAGAAAAGTACAAATATGATACATTCCCACTTTCATCTCACCAGAATCAGGTAAAAAAAGAATTTGCTTCTTTCTCTGTGTTCTCAAGATACATTATACAAATTGCTGATTGAGGCAAGTCTAGGCCTCAGCTATTTCATTCTAAGGGCAATGGAAACCCACTGAAGGATTTTAACCAAGGTGATGATAATTCAATCTGAGTTTTAGGAAAGACACGTGGGTTGTAGATGAAGACATATATAGATTTGGGAGTTGAATTATTAGCATAGGCTAAGTGTAGCAATAAATAGCTCTTGAGCAGTTTCCTTTAGCAAGATTACTTTGGCTGCCATATGTGGAATGGATTACAAGACTGTAAGACTAGATCATAGAAGCCACTTAGGATGCCACTTCAGTGTTCCAGGTGAGGATGGTAATGGTGATAGTAGCAATGGAAAGAATTAGGTGGGTTCAAGAGAATATTAAGAAGACAAAATTAACATAGCTTGGCAATCAACTACATCAGAACTTGGCAAAATTTTCTATAAAGAGACAGGAAAAGTTTAGGCTTTGCCAGCCGTATGTTTTCTATCACAACTACCCAACCCTGCAGTTCTAGTGAGAAAATAGACAATATGCAAGGAAATTGTGCCTCTGTTCCAATAAAAATGTATGCACAAAAAGAACAGGACAAATTTAGCCAGGAACTGAGATTTTCCAACACCTGAAGAAAACAGGGGAGGTAGCAGTGAGGGAAGTTAAAAATGTCTCCCAAGTATGTGTCTTAGGCATTGGAAAAGGAGCAGGGTCAAAGGACAGGGTGTTCAGTTTTTAGGCGTATTGAGTAAGACACATTGAGAGACATTACCAAAAACACATACAATAAGCATTTAGATATTTGGATCTTGGAAAAAGACCTGAACTCTAGGTAAAGATCTATAGATTTGTTCGTTGTCTTAAAGTAGATTGCACTGTATTAACAGAACCCCAAAATTAAGTTCCTTTGTAAGAAGTTTGATTTCTTTCTCATGTGGTGATGCAAGGAACTCAGGGGTGATATAACAGTCATTCCTGGAGCCCAACAAATAGCAGCACCCTTGTCACTCAGCCAAAAATCCCCTGGAGAGGATTTTTAGAGCCAAGTCAACAAAGTGCACACATCATGTCTACTCACATTCCCCTGCAAAGAGCTTATTCACCTGACCACCTAACTGCACGAGAGGCTGGGAAACAGTGCGGCTTTGTGTCAAGAATAAGAATAGAGTGGATGTTGGTGAACAACTACCAGGATTCACTTGAAGAGTAAAAATCTACATAGGTCAGGAAGGATTGAGGATGAATAAAAGTGACTCAGGTAACTGAAAAGAGTACAACTAGGTTCAGAGCTCTGAAGGACACCAACCAATTCCACAAGATGAAATGAGAAGAGGAGATCCATTGAAGAAGAATAAAAAAATGACAATAAAATTGGGAGATTGTGTTAGATATTTAAATGGACCTATATAGAAATGAGTACAAACTTAATCATTAAGAAATGAGCCCATCTCTTCTGACAAGCTCACCTTGATATTTAGAAGAAAAATTAGCCAAATTTCCTTTAAGGGACAATGATAAAAATCAACTCCTCATGAAAGCCAGATTTTTAATATCATTTTGATGGAGTGCTTTAGGGCTATGTATTACAATATTCATTTTTTTCCACTCACTTTTGTGTCCCTAGGTCAATCTATATAGGTAAAATGTGTATTCTGCATCAAAAATTTATTGGATTATATCTAATATACATATAACCACAGCAATATAAATATGAATAACATATGCCTGTCTGACACACTCAGCACTTAAAGGATTCAATACTATATTTCTTTTTATTTAATTTTTCACTTTTTTAAGTATATTTTATTTATTATGCTGATATAATTGTCCCAGTTTTTTTTTTTTTTTTCCTTTTACCCTCCACTTTGTGGTACTCCCTTCCCTCCAGAAATCCTTCTGCTCTTAGTTCATGCCTATGGGTTGTGCACATAAATTCTTTGACTTCACCCTTTCATATACTATTCTTATTATCTTCCTGTTTTGTTCCTAACAATTATGTTTCCTTTATATTAACATATATTTTTAAAGATTTTATTCATTATTTTCAGGAAGAAGGGGAGGGAGGGAGGAAGAAAGGGAGAAAAGCATCAATGTACAGTTGCCTTTCACCTGCCTCCAGCTAAGGACCTGGCTAGAGACCTGGCTTGCAATATGGTTATGTGCCCTGACTAGGGAATCAAACCAGAGACCTTTTGGGTTCACAGGCCAGTGCCTACCCACTGAGCCACCAGCCAAGGCTCAAGTATGCTTCTTAATTTCCTCCTTTCACCACCTTTCACCTCCCAGCTGATAACCTCCAAATGATCCCCATGCTTATGATTCTATTCCTGTTCTGATTATTTGCTTAGTTCATTTTTTGTTGTTGTTGTTGTTAGATTCAGTTGTTGATAGGTGTGAGTTGGTTGTCATTTTACTATTCATAGTTTTGATCTTCTTTTTCTAAGTCCCTTTAACATTTCGTATAATAAGGGCTTGGTGATGATGAACTTTAGCTTTATTTACCTTGTCTGGGAAGCATTTTATCTGCCCTTCCATTCTAAAGGATAGCTTTGCTGGATAGAGTAGTGTTGGTTGTAGGTCCTTGCTTTTCACCACTTTAAATACTTCTTGCCAGTCCCTTCTTGCCTGCAAACTTTCTTTTGAGAAATTAGCTGACATTCTTATGGGAACTCCTTTGTAGGTAGCTTTCTTCTTTTTTCTTACTGCTTTTAAGATTTTCTCTTTATCTTTAACCTTTGGAATTTTAATTATGATGTATCTTGGTGTGTTCCTCCTTGAGTCTAGCTTGTTTGGGACTCTCTCTGCTTCTTGGACTTGTATGCCTGTATCTTTTGCAAAATTAGGAAAGTTTACTTTGTTGTTTTTTTTTAAGATTTTATTTATTATTTTTATACCCAATTCACTCAGCCACACCAGCCAGGGCAAAAGGAGCCTTTTAAAAATATATTAAAAAATCCTAATGTATGGGATCTGGATTCTGTTTTGAATTAAACTATTCTACAAAATGACACTTATGAGAAAATCAGATACTTAAGCAACTTAATAATTGATGACATTAAAGAATCACTGTTAATAATAGGTATTATGTTATATAAAATATAGCTATTAAAAAAACAAAATATAATTGCTGGCAAGAAAAAAAAAGATTTTATTTATTATTTTTAGAGAGAAGAGAAGGGAGAGAAACAGGGAGAGAAACATGAATGTATGGTTGCCTTTCACCTGCCTCCAGCTAAGACTTGGCTGGGACCTGGCTTGCACCCTGATCATGTGCCCTGGCTAGGGAAGCAAACCAGTGACCTTTGGGTTCTCGGGCCGGCTCCTTATCCACTGTGCCACCAGCCAGGGCCTACTTTCATTATTTTTTTAATGTAAGTTTTCAATTTCTTGCTCTTCCTCTTCTCCTTCTGGTGCCCCTATGATTTGGATGTTGGTACATTCAAAGCTGTCCCAGAAGTTCCTAATCCTTTCCTCATTTTTTCCAGTTTTTGTTTCTTCTTTCTGTACTGGGTGAATGCTTACTTCTTTCTTTTGTTCCAAATTGTTGATTTGAATTTCAGCTTCCTTCCATCACTGTTGGATCCCTATAGTGATTTCATTTTACTTTGTATAACCTTTACTTCTTCCTTTATTTTGTGGCCGTACTCAATTATTTATCTGAGCATCCTAATCACCAATGTTTTGAACTCTGCATTTGATAGGTTAGCTAACTGTTTTTGTTTAGTTCTTTTTCTGGTTTTCTTTTTCTGCTGGCCTCTCACCCACATTTAGTAAATAAAAATTCAGGAGGGATATCTCAGGAGTAAGGAGTACCAGCCCCACACCAGGCCCTCCAGCGCAGAATTTCAGTGTCAGGAAGATAAGTCCCTATACCTTTGACTGAAAAACAAAAACAAAAAACAACAACAACAAATAAACAGTGGGATTTGAATAGGTGGGAGAAACTATTAGAGACTCAAACAGTTTATCTTAAATAACCCACATATAGACTCACCTACTCAGACTCACTCTGTCTGAGCTCCAGCACAAGAGCAGCAGCTTGACAGGCATGAATCGTATACAGGGAGTAACTGAAATACATGGCATCAAAACCAGCAGAGGCTACTGCTTATTTTAAACCCTTTCCCCATAGAGCTAGCAAGCTGGTGCCATAGCTGAGACTCCATCAACCTGGCTAACACCATTTGACCTGTCTTGGAGATCCCCAGAGAGCTCCATCCCACCCAATTTAAGGGCCCACCCAAGTTGCTTTTCCATATGGTCTTGGCTCCTGCTTCACAACTTCCTAAATCCTATCAAACAATCAACGGCTGCCTCAATGAGCCCCAGGGCTGGTACTAGCAGCAGCCAGCCTAGATTCACAGCTTGGCTTCACCCAAAAATCTCCAGCACAGGTAGCAGCTATCTCAGATGCCTTTATAGCTCAGGCAGGGTGGCCCGGGGCAACACATAGGTGGAAGCTGACCTTGGCCTGTATCACCTGGGAAACCCCAGAACTAGTGAAGTACAGACCATATCAGAGCACCACCACCCTGCCCCTGCACAGCTGATCCTCCATGAAGGGTGGAGGTTGGTGGTCAGTGGTCACAGCCAGTCCTTGCAACTGAATGGCCTGGGTAAATACCTCCTATTCATTTGCCAACAGCAACCAAGGCTCAGCTATAAGAAGATGGTGTATTCAGCCCACACAAAGGGTGTACCTTGATTACCCAGCTTGGGTGATAAGGGAGGCTGTGCTACTAGACCCTACAGGACACCTAATTCATTGGGCCACACTATCAAGACACAAAGTGAAAGCAGCTCTACCTAATACATAAAAACAAACACAGGGAGGCTGTCAAAATAAAGTAAATACATTTATTTTTCAATTCCATACTTTTTTCACTTTTCTACCCTGATAACATTTTAAGAATTGTTTCATTATTATAAAATACAACAGAGCCTGTAGCTTAGACAAAAATAAGCAAACAAAAAAAAATGCAGGTCATAACACTCATGCCCCTTTCTTAGCAACTCTGACTCCAGAAGACTTTAGCTAGGAAAAGAAGAACATGATATCTTGCAGACCTGTGTCCACCAATCTACCCTGTTCACTTTTTTCAGAATGTTAAGCTTTTTGGGCAGGGGAGGGGGTTTCCTATCTGAAACACTCTTTTTCATAGAAGAACAACCAGGTTTGCTTATAAATAATTAAAAGAAAAAACAACACACAGGCAGATCTTTAAAAAATCTTTCCAGGAGGTTCACAGGTGATAAAGAAAATATAATTAGTAACCTCTTCTACTTTCCCAGCATAAATTATTAGTATGTTCAACTTGACCAAGTGGCTATTCATAAGCCTACCCTCAAACACCATGGTGTTCAATAAATATAAATTGAGGATGATGACAAATGTTACCAATTCTATTTTCTCACTTACTGACACATAGTTGGTGGTTCAATGGCAAAAATCATATGCATATTATTGTTCTTATACTGATGATTATATTGTAACTCACATCAGGTGACAATCTATTAGAAATAGCCTTCCAATTAGCAAAATTAATTCTTTCTTTATTTGAGAGAGATGAGCTGGTGAGTATAAAGCAAAGAAAAATTTTGCCTGTAGAATTTCTCTCCTGTCTTCTGCAATGAGATTTTCTGTCAGCTGCAACAAGTCTCTCTTATTGCTCTTTTATTAGGTTATCATTATTCAAAGTCTACTGGCTTCAAATATCATCTGCAAAGCATATCTAGAAATTTAGCTGCTGATACAGATAATGTATGAAACTGAGAAATAACAATTTGTTTCCCAGTGGCTGTGTTAAATATGTAGTTTAAAAAAAGTCTGGACTCCATCAACTACTTAAAGGGAGAATTGTAGGAGAAGGGTGAGGGTTTACCAACATGATGTATATGCAGCTTGTGAAGAGTCCCAGGCATGTGTTCAAAAAGAATATGTGAATGTAAAATTCACAATTTGAACACTATCTAACACCTTCAAATGGCAACTGGGCTGGAGGCCCATCAGTTCTGTTTGGTCAGATCCTTCCCTCAGCTCTGTCATTCCCCTAAACCATCAAGTTTACTCTGCCATCTCCTCCTCTTCACAAGCTGCACTTGTAACCCCTATGTCTTGAGATCATTCACCCAAGCTGGGAAACTTGGAAACACTCTTCATGTTTCCATCTGATTCATCCACCATTCCTCATAAGAAATCAGATTGACTTGGCGGGGGGAGGGGAGAGATGGTGGGGGGGGTCTGAGGGAAGCAAAAAGGGGATGGATGTAATACAACAACAATAAAATTAAATTAAAAAAAGAAAAAGAAATCACCAAAATAGGCCTCTCATTTGCCCTGCTTCTCTCCCTTTACCACCTGTGCCTTGCTTCATGTGCCTGCCAACTTTAGTTGGACTGCTCATCTAGTGATCTCCTTGCCTACAAACTACTTTTTCTAGAGTAGGCCATATACATGAAAAAATTAAAAAATAACTAAAACACAAATTAGACAGTGTCAGGCCTCTGCTTAAAACACTTTAACAATATACACCATCTGAATTTAAACCTAAATTTCTTACATGGCAGAGAGAACCCCAAGTATTAGGTAATTGAACATGCCCATGACCTGATTCTCATGATATCTGCCTCATATTTCACACATATACATATCTTGCTAATTTTCACCTCTGAGACCATTCACACTAAACTCTTTGCCTAGAATGCACTTTTGCATTACCCCGCCTGACCCTCATTTGGCTCACTCCTACTACATCTTTAAGGTCATTCAGAGGTCACCTCCTGAAGTCTTTGGAATAATTCTCAATGTTCTTTAAAAACTCTACCTAACTTTCTGAGGGAAAGCTAACACTTCGGTAGAACCATATATTTTTGCATCTCTGACTTAGAAGCATGGTAATAGATCTATGGAAAAGAGAAGAGGAAATGGAATAAGATTCAAATACCCATGGGAATGTTGTGTATAAGGAAAGTGGGAAATCAATGGACTCTAAAATCATGAAGCTGGGGTAATAAGTTAAACATGTAGAAATAATAATTTGAGGTATATAACAAATATTTTTACCCCAGATTAATTCTAGGTAGATTAAATATTTTAAATATACAGAATTAGAAAATGTGAAGGGTAATTTCCATAACCCAAATGAAGATGGTGTTCACCCAGTAATATTAGAACAATAATAAAAAAACTCCCAACAAAGATCCAAGATTTTGGGGAAGTAAGTGGAGCTACACCAATCTCCTCTCAGGACCAATCTGGAATTACAACTTAATTGAGGAGAAATCATCTGGAGTAACCAAAGAACATCAGCTGGAAAAAAAGACTCAACCATGGACAGATCATAAGAGGCCCCTTCATCACAATGTGACTAGTAGGAAGTATGTAGACATGTAAGGGCTGGCTGAGACCCACAGGCAGCAGCTGAAGGGATGGAGAAACATCTCAGCAGCTGGGAGTTCCACCAAGAAACTACTAAAACTGATAAATGAATTCAGCACACTAGCAAGATACAAAATTAATAATCAGGTTTCAGTTGCATTTTTATATGCCAATAATGAACTAACAGAAAGGGAAATTAAGAAGCTAGTCCTACTCACAATTGCTTCAAAAATAATAAAATATCTAGGAATAAACCTAACAAAGGGTGTAAAATACCTGCACTTGGAAAATTATAAGACATTAAAGAGAGAAATTGAAAAAGATACAAATAAGTTGAAGCACATACTATGTTCATGGATAAGAAGAATTGGCATCATTAAAATGTCCATACTACCCAAACCAATCTATTCCTGTCAAGATCCCAATAATGTGCTTCACAGAATTAGAACAAACACTTCAAAATGTATATGGAACCAAAGAAGGTCCCATATAGCACCAGCGATCCTGAGGAAAAACAAAGCTGAAGGAATCGCACTGTCTAATATTAAGCCATACTATTGGGCCATAGTAATCAAAACAGCATAAAAACAGACACACAGATCAATGGAACAGAATAGAGAGCCCAGGAATAAATCCAAACCTTTACAGTAAATTAATATTGGAGGGAGAAAGCAAGCACATGCAATAGTCTAAAGACAGTTAATTCAATAAATGGTATTGGGAAATTTGGACAGCTAAGTGCAGAAAAATGAAACAAGACCACTTTCTTATAGCACACACAAGAATAAATTCAAAGTGGATCACAGATTTAAATGTTAGACCCCAAACCATAAAAATTCTCTAAGAAAACACAGATATTACGTCTTAGACATTACTTATAGCAATTTTTGTCAGATACATCTCCCTAGGCAAGAGAATGAAAAAGAAAAAATGATAAATAGGACTAAGGCAAACTAAAAAGTTATGTATACTTTTATAATTAAAACATTACCAACAGAGAGATTCCATGATGGCAGAAGAGTAAGTGGAGCTACACCAATCTCCTTCCCGGACCAATTTGGAATTACAACTTAATTACGGAAAGATCATCTGGTATAACCAACTGAACACCAGCTGGAAAGAAGCCTTGTAACTATGGAACAGAACAAAAGAGGCTGCTTCATCACAACATGAATGGTAGGAATTGTGGAGACTCAAGAGGGCTGGCTGGGCTCCCACAGGTGACAGCTGAAGAGATGGAGCTAGGGGCTCCACCTGAGGAGGGTGTGTTCTAAACCTCCATCTGGTCTTTCCAGCCTACAGCAACAGAGCTGAGAGTAAAACAACATCCAACAGTGAAAAGCAAAAAGCAGAGGGGTTGGCTAGCCTGAGGGAACTAGAGACAGAGAATTACTAAAGTAACCACTCTGGAAAATATATTGGCGCCCACTTACCCTGGGCTCCAGGATAGGGAGAGCAGAGTGGACTAGAAACACTTGAAGAGAGTTTGGAGTGATGACTTTGAGGAGAGAAATGAGGGAGCAGCCAACAAGGACCCATTGCTGAGTCATTCCCCACATTGCAGGCAGACTATGCTAAACCAACTGGCTTCCACCTGAGGGGATGTCATAGCCCCACTCACTGGAATCAATCTGCCCTGCCCAGTGGTGCCTGAGCCTGGGGGCTGATCACATATTGATTGGATTACAGCTGAACATTCTGTCCTGTGCAGCTGCACCTGAGCCTAGTTACTGATCACAGATAGATTGGATTATACCTGAATTAACTGGTCCTGCCCAGTGGTGCCTGAGCCTGGTCACTGATCACAGATACAGTAGATTATGACTAAACTAATCAGTTCCGCCCACTGATCACTGAGCACAGATTAATTGGATTAAAAACTGAAGGACACAAAGACAGTGGATCTCTGGTTGGCTCCAACAGGCTGCTTAGGCTGAAAAAGAATGAAGAGGTTTTAAGGACACTATGAAGTGGAATAATATCTTCATCATAGGGATACCAGAAGGAGAAGAGAAGCAAGGGATAGAAAATCCATTTGAAAAAGTAATGACAGAAAACTTCCCAAACTTGAGGAGAGAAAATATCACTCAAGTTCAGGAAACACAGAGGGTCCTAATGAAGATGAACCCAAACAGGCCTACTCCAAGACACATCACAATTAAAATGACAAATTACGAAGACAAGGAGGGAATCCTAAAAGCATCAAAAGAGAAACAGCTAATAACATATAAGCTTATCAACTGAGTTCTCAACAGAAACACTACAAGCCAGAAGAGAATGGCAAAAAATATTCCAAGTAACAAAAAACAAAGGCCTGCAACTAATAATTCCCTATCAATCAAGGTTCTCATTCAAAGTGTAAGGTGAAATAAGGAGTCTCCCAAGACAAAAGAAGGCTAAAAGAATACATCTCCACCAAACCAGCATTGCAAAAGTTGCTAAAGGGTCTGCTTTAAAAAGATGAAGAAACAGAAAGGAACACAGATATAAAGGGGGAAAAATGTCAATGAATACATACCTGTCAATAACAACATTAAACATAAATGGATTAAATGCACCAATCAATCAAAAGACATAGGGTAGCTGAATGGATACAAAAACATGACCCACATATATGTTGTCTACCCACATATATGCTGTCTACAAGAGCCCTACCTCAGAACAAAAGATTCACAAAGACTGAAAGTGAAGGAAAAATAAATTCCAAGCAAATAAACATGGAGAAAAGGCTGAGGTAGCAATACTTATTTCAGAAAAAAAATAAATTTTATAATGAAGAACATAAAAATAAAAAAAGAAGGACATTTCATAATACTTAGGGCATGGGTGACAAACACAAGGCCTGCAGGCTGAATCCAGCCCTCCACCTTGTTTTATCCAACCTGGCACCTTGATTCTATCCAGTTCACTTACTATTAAGGAGTAGTTACATTTACACAGTCCTAAAATTACATTCGGCCCTTTGAAGGCAACTGTGAGGCTGATGTGCCCCTGGTGAAAATGAGTTTCACACCCCTGACTTAGAGAAACAACCAATCAAGAAGATATAACCCTTGTAAGCATATATGGATGTAACATAGGAACATCCAAATATATAAGACAAATCTTGGAGAACTTAAAGGAGGATATGGATAGCAACACACTAATAGTAGGGGATTTTAATACCCCATTATAAACAAGGGACATATCTTCCAAGCAAAAAAACACCAAGGATATTATAGCGTTGAACAACATTCTAGAGGAAACAGACTTAACTGATATATACAGAATTTTTCACCCCAAAGGAGCAAAACACACATTCTTTTTAAATGCACATGGAACATTTTCAAAGACAGACCACATGGTAGGACACAAGACAAGCCTCCACAAATAAAGAAAACTGAAATCATACTAAGCATTTTCTCAGATCACAATGTCTTGAAACTATAAACCATCCTCCAGGGAAAAAGACAAAAACATTATATTCATTGAGACTGAATAACATGCTATTAAGTAATGAATAAGTTAACAATGAGATCAAAGAAGAAATCAAAAGGTTTCTGGAAGCAAAAGAAAATTAATACACAACACCCCAAAACCTATGGGACACAGCAAAGGCAGTCCTCAGAGGGAAGTTCATAGTAATACAGGTCTACTTAAAAAGGTTAGAAGAAGCTTATACAAATGACCTAAACATAGAGCTACAAGAACTAGAGGAATAAGAAAAAGAAGTCCCAGAGCAAGAAGGAAGGGAGGAAGTAATCAAAATCACAGCAGAATTAAATAACATAGAAACTAAAAGTACATTTCAAAGAATCAATAAATCTAGGAGTTTTTTTTTTTTTTAAGATAAACAACATTGACAAGCTTTTAACCAGACTTATCATGAAAAAAAAAGAGAGGACCCAAATAAACAAAATCAGAAATGATAGAGGATAAATCACAACTGATAACACAGAAATACAAAAGATTGAAAGGAATTACTACATACAACAACTACATGACAAGAAATTTGACAACGTGGGTGAAATGGACAAATTTCTGGAAACATATAATCTACCAAAACTGTTTCCAGAAGAAAAAGAAAGCCTGAATGGACTGACAACAAGTGAAACTGAAGCAGTAATAAAAAAACTCCCACCATACAAGAGCTCCAGACTAGATGGCTAGACAGGGTAATTTTACCAAATACTTAGAGAAGAGATAACTCCTATCCTTCTCAACCTATTCCAAAAATATCCTAGAATAGGGAAGACTACCAAACTCTTTCTATGAGGCCAGTCAAGACCCAAAACTAGGTCAAGACACAACAAAGAAAACTACAGGCCAATGTCTCTGATGAACATAGATGCTAAAATTCTCAACAAAATATTAGCAAACTGGATCCCACAATACATTAAAAAGATCATACACCATGATCAAGTAGAATTCATCCCAGGGATGCAAGGATGGTACAACATTCACAAATCAATAAGTATAACACACCACATTAACAAAACAAAAGACAAAAACCATATGACCATTATCAATAGATGCTGAAAAATCATCTGATAAAGTACAGCATCTATTTATGATAAAAATATTCAAAATGGGAATAGAGGGAGCATACCTCAACATAATAAAGGCCATATATGAGAAACCTGTAGCAAACATCATACTTAGTGGGCAAAAGCTAAAACCTATCCCCCTAAGATCAGGAACAAGACAAGGCTGTCCACTCTCTCCACTTCTGTTCAACATCATTTTGTAAGTTCTAGCCATAGTGATCAGACAAGAAAAATGAATCAAATGCATCCAAATTGGAAAGGAGGAAGTAAAACTATCATTATTGACAAATGACAGGACTGTATACATAGAAAATTCTATAGACTCCACCAAAAAACTACCCAACCTAATATGCAAATTAAGCAAAATAGCTGGATATAAAGTTAATACTCAGAAATCAAAGTCATTTTTGTATACCAACAATGGAAAATCAGAGATAGAAGCTAGAAAACAAATCCCATTTACTATAGCAACAAGAAAAATAAAGTACTTAGGAACAAATTTAACCAAGGAGGTAAAAGAGTTATACTCAGAAAACTATAGGACACAGAAGAAAAAAATTAAAGAATATCAAATAAATGGAAGCATATACCATGTTCATGGATGGGGAGAATTAACATCATTAAAATGTCCATACTATTCAAAGCAATTTATAGATTCGATGCAATCCCTATTAAAATACAAATGACATATTTCACAGATATAGAAAAAGTACCTCAAAAATTTATATGGAGCCAAAAATGGCCATGAATAGCCACAGCAATCTTAAGAAAAAGAATAAAGTAGGAAGAATCATAATACCTGGTATCAAACTATACTACAAGGCCACTGTAATCAAAACAATCTGGTACTGGCATAAGAATAGGCATATAAATCAATGGAACAGAATAGAAAGCCCAAAAATAAACCCAGGACTCTATGGTCAATTAATATTTGACAAAGGTGGAAGGATCATAAAATAAAGTGAAAATAAATAGCCTCCTCAACAAGTGATGTTGGGAGAACTGGACAGGGACATGCAAAAAATATGAAACTAGGCCAGCAACTTACATCATACACTAGAATAAACTCAAGATGGATAAAGGACTTAAACGTAAGCCAGGCCACCAGAAAAGTCCTAGAGGAAAACATAGGCAGTAAAATTTCAGATATCACACACCACAATATTTTCCCTAATAATTCTCCAAGGGCAAAAGAAATAAAGGAACAAATAAACAAATGGGATACATCATACTGAAAAGTTCCTGCTCAGCTAAAGAAAAGATCAGCAAAATTAAAATGGAACCAACTGAATACGAAAACATATTTGCCAATGATACCTCAGCCAAGGGTTTGATGTCTAAAATATATAAAGAACTTACATGACTCAGCACCAGGAAGACAGATAGCCCAATTTAAAAATGGGCCTGGAAAGACACTTCTCTGAGGAGGACATACAAAGGGCCAATAGGCATATGAAAGAATGCTGAACATCACTAGCCATCAAAGGGATGCAAATTAAAACCACAACAAGATACCACCTAACACCTATCAGAATGGCCATTATTAATTAACAAATCAACAAACAACAAGGGCTGGTGAGGATATGGAGAAAAGGGAACCCTGGTGCATTTTTGGTGGGAATGCAGACTGGTGCAGCCACTATGGAAAACAGTATGGAATTTCCTCAAAAAACTAAAAATGAAATTGCCTTTTGACCCAGTGATTCCACTGCTAGGATTATACCCAAGGAACCCTGAATCACCCCTTCAGAAGAACCTATGCTCATAGCAGTGCTTTTTACAATAGTCAAGTACTGGAAACAGCCTAAGAGCCCATCAGTAGGTGAAAGGATTAAAAAAGCTTTAATACATTTATACAACGGAATATTACACAACAGAAAGAAAGAAGAAACTCCTACCTTTTGTGACAACATGGATGGAACTGGAGAGTATTATGCTTAGTGAAATAAGCCAGTCAGTGGAAGGGAAACACCATATGATCTCACCAAATACAGGAGACTAATGAACAAAGCAAACAAACAAGCAAAACAGAACCAGAGGCATGGAAACAAGGAACGGACTTTCAGTGCGCAGAGGAGAAGGGGTCTAAGAGAAAGAGGCAAGGAAGGGGAACAGTTTAGTCAAGGAACTAGCATGGATACCCCATGGACATGGACAACATATGGGATGGACTGTGGAAGAGGGAATGGGGAGTGTGGAACAAGAGAGAGCAAAAAGGGGGGAAATGGGATAAATGTAATACAACAATAAAATAAAATAAAAATTTTAAGAAACATTACCAACAATATAACTATTCCCATTGTTTTAAAAGAATTAATAAAATGGACAAAGCAGACAAAATGTTCATATGAATGGATTTAGAGAGGAAGCTCATATGTCTAAAAGAGCTTCCATTTTAACTAAATTATACCAATCACAAAAACAAAACAGATCAACAAAAAAACCACTCCCAAAGTTCATTCTCTACAAGTTTTCCAAATCCAGTTAACAAAATACCATAGGACCAATTAAACTGCCTGAAAAATTAACACTATAAATTTACCATTTTGAATCTTTCTCATACACAAGACAGTAATGTACTTACTCTTATTCCTATGAGCATAATAAGGATGAACTATTCATTTCTATAATAGAAAAGGTAGAGATAATTTCCTCCCTCCCTCTCTGTTGGCCTGTTTTTAGTCAGAAAACAAAATAAAGTTGGAGACCTTCCAGCTCTAAGGACAAACCTATGAATAGGTTAGCAGGACGTCAGGTTGCAAGTGTATACGTATGTTCCTTTTTTTCCTTTTTTTTGTCTGTGATAAGCTAATTGTAGCTTTCAGAAAAACAGATGGGTATCAGAACATGGTTAGAAAAATGCAACAACCAAAATATCGACTAACTAAGCTTTAAATTCAACAGATTTTATTACTCAATATCAATTTAAGTTAATCATTTTCAAGTTGGGCTTTTCAACCCTCAGGAGTAGGGGAAAGTTAAGACCTAGTGAGTGGTCTTTCTGTAAACAAAAGAAGTAAAAATTATTTATCCTGACCTTTTAATGTTTACATTAGAGCTGGTTAATCAGATGTAAATTGTCACCCTATGGATATGCTTAATCAACTTTATTCCTTTTGCTAACTGAGAAATAGAGCTGTTAATGTCAAGAAACATTTGAAAAATGCACTAAGATTGCTCAATAGAGCAAGTTCTTTACAAAAGTCAAAGTTTCCATATGGTAAAATCATGGAAAGTAGGCTTGGGGAGAAGAAAACTAAGAAAGACTAATTTGTTATTGAGCTAGTCTGTGCTGGAACAAAATCAGTCTTAACAACACCAAACCTGGGGTTTGTTTGTTTGTTTTGTGTGTGTGTGTGTTTTGTGCGTGTGTGTGTGTGTGTGTGTGTGTGTGTGTGTTTTACCACTTCTCATGTTCAAAAATAAATCCATCATTTCTTAGGAAAAATCATTCCATCACCTTCCTTCCAAGTTCCTCTCCTGCTGAGTTTATGCCTTTCCAGTTGGCAATAGTTCTAGGTGGTTTAAAAGCCACTTTGCCAAGTCACTCATTTACCTACTTGAACTAGTTCACACAAGCCAGTCCATTTCTTTATCTCTCTGTAAGTCTTCTTTTAGCTTCCTTTGAAACTGGCTATATGGTCAGGTAAATGAGTTATCCTTCAACTGTGTAAAAAAGGGACAATATTTTCCCTTGAGTGACACTTGCAGACTGCTTCCATATTTATAATGCCAGAGGAAGTATGCATAATTTCAATGTATTGTTGATGTTGGAGAAGATATGGTCAGAGCAGTAGCTAATTGTAAAGGACTACCCTACCTTCTTCTGCCCCAATATAAGGCCCACTTCCACCGTTATCCATTGGCTCTCTTGTTTTATGAAACACACACATGTTCTCCCTCACTTTGAGATAGTCCTCATTAATGAACTATCCCCTCTTGTAATGGCTTGACTAAAATCCTCTCCTGAATTTTATGTGCATGCTGTCTTTCACAAGGTGCACTTAAGAAGTAAATTAAAGCCACCCTGAAGCATAAGCCCCAATCACTCTCCTCTCATAGAGATGAGAAACCACCAATCTGTTTCTAGTGAGGACAGAAAACGCAGGAACAGTGAGAAGGGCCCCAGCTTACCCTCCTAGAAACCAGAAGGCAGGAAATAGGTGGCACTTTATCTTGCGCAAGTCCAGACTTCAAACTAATTCAGAAATCAGGCTTCATATAGTGATATGTTAACAAAACATATCTAACAGAAGGTGCATGCTCTTCTGAGGAAGAAACAAAATTAATGGAATAAGTATGTGTTTAGAAGAATGGATCCTTACTTCACCCTCACCACACACCACAGGATCGTAAGTTAGGGTTGGTTACTTTAACCTCTCTCAGCCTCGATTTCCTCATCTACACAAGTCCTTTGACTAGCCTAACCACAGTCAAAGAGCCCACCTTGATTCAATGAAACATTCAAACCCTTTCTCCTTTTACCTTTAAATTCTGGATTCTCTTGTTTTTATTTTTAATAACAACTTTATTGACATATAATTCAGGTACATAAAAATTTACCCTTTTAAAGTGCATAATTCAATAAACATCATATATTGACAGGGTTGTACCACTATCTAATTTCAGACATTTTTTTCTTCTTCAAAAGACATGCCATACCCATTAGAAGTCACTCTCCATCCCTTCCATCACAATCCATGGCAACCACTAAATTTACTTTCTGTTTCTATGTACTCACCTATTGTAGACATTTTAGATAAATTGAATCAATAAGTGGACTTTGTGACTGGCTTCTTTCAGTTAGCATGAGGTCTTCAAGGTTCACCCTTGTAGCTAGCATGTATCAGAACTTCATTCCTTTTCACAGCCAAATAAAATCCCATGTATGAATATACCACTTTTTGTTTATCTACTCATAAGTTGGACATTCAGCGGTTTTCCACCTTTTATCTATTACAAATAATGCTGTTAGGAACATTTGTGTACAGATATTTCTGTGAACACATATTTTCAGCCTCTTGGGTATATACCTAAGAGAAGTATTAGTTTATATGGTACTTCTATAATTAAAGTTTTGAGAAACTGCCAAACTGTTTTCCAATGTGGTTGTAGTATTTCTTTGCTTCTTTACTTCTTTTGGTACTTTCTGTCTCTGCTTTCTGGTTGTTAGGACTCAGCTGTGAAAACAATTGGGATAACTATAAACACTTTTCTACAAAATGGAAATTTTATCCATCATCGGTGGATACCAACACAAGGCAGTTGATGTGATTTGGGAGCCACAAAATGCGGCACTTTGTAGCACTCAAAAGTATCCTTTTATTCTCAACACCTGGCCTCAGGGAGCAAGGCTGATTTGGGGGCCACATCAACTACTATAAACGAAGTCTGTGGTACTTTCTGCCCTGCTCAGAAAGGGCTCAGAAACCAAATGCAACTGGGCCTGCAGATGCTCCAGAACCAGGGTTGAGGTGAAACAGGTAGATCCATAAAAAACATTTACAGTTGCCAGGGCAAGAAGAAAGGAAGAAAAAGGATATAGCAGAGGAAACATTCAAACAGCACTCTGTACATTAGTAGAAACTGAGAACAAAGAAAGAGAGAAACATATCAGGGAAATTAAAGTAGGGGGCTCAGAAGAAATGGGTGGGCTACCAGGGAACCTTTTAATCTCACTGGTTTTCACCCAAGTTTTCACATCAGTGTATCCAGCAGTGACTCACTTTACAAATAATGCTTCACTAGCCTATGTTACAAAGCTTTCCTTTTCACTTGTGGTAACCAACATATAAGAATAACAATACTACCCTGGCTGGTGGCACAGTGGATAAGGCACTGGCCTGCAAACCCAAAGGTTGCTGGTCTGATTCCTAGCCAGGACACATAACCAGGTTGCAAGCCAGGTCTCCAACCAGCTCCATAGGCAGGTGAAAGGCAAACATACATTGATGTCTCTCTCCCTCTCTGCCTCTCTCCCTTTCCTTCTAAAAAATAATAAATAATTTTTTTTTTAAAAAAAGGGGATAACAATACCTACATAAATAGCATTTGATAATTTTGGCAAAAACTTGTCTAATCTTGACCTAGAAGCTCTCCCCAAAGCAAAACAAAGATCAATGATACAAAATGGAAATACAGACCTCCCGAAACCCAAATTCCTAGAGTAGCCAGCAAAATATCAGAAATTCTGAAGAATACCAAGTTACGACATAACTAACAAAATGTAAAACTCAGCAGTTATAAAAGAGACCAATTACTAAAACTTAAACAATTAAACTATATTATAATGAGGCATCTTTTGAAAATTTAAAATGTTACAAACAAATAGAAGCTCACAAAAGGGTTATTTTTTTCCTTCATATTTTATTGAGGCTAAAAATAAAACAAAAACCATCTTAGCACCAAGATCAAAAATAGAACATTTCAGTCAACACTGAACTTCTTACAAAATTATAACAGGCTGAAAATGGCATGTAGCACATGTCAAGTCTTGTGCACACTTCACTAAAGATATATTTGTTCCAAACAAAATGTCTTCCAATAATCCTGCTCTGGCAGGAACATGAGTCACATATGCTGTGACACTCACCAGTTTTAACCATTTAGGTAAAAACTCATAGCTTCCATTCCCTACACTAGCAAAGAGGCCTGTGAATAACAACCTCACCGTTTTAAAAAGCAAGAATCGCCTTGGCACTTTAAGGCTCGATATCCAACATTTTAGATAGAGAAGCTAAGACCTCATTTTAGTTGATTACTGCCTTACAACTAGTGAAGCAACTGCATAATGACTTATTCTCAAACCTGTACAGAGAATAAGACAAGTACCACAACCATAGTAAAGGATAAAAAAATCCTAGGGGTAAAAGTCACCAGGGTAGCTGGCTCAGGCCTTCCACATCAAATCTCATGAAAAAGTTTGGTGGCCACTAATATCACACATGGGCATCACTTCAGAAATGAACCAACAAAAGAATGCATCCTATGGAATGGTCAACAAGTCAACCAAATATCTTCATGTGGTTTCTCGTTCACAACTCTGATTTGGAGCACTGCAAATGAACACATACACAGTCCAGGCTTCCAGAGAGGGAAAAGCAGCAGATATTTGTTTCTCCTTCTCAGGTGGAGAAAGTGCCCAAGAACAACAGCAATAGCTAGTGGGGAGGCATTTCCTAGGCATTCTTAAAGTCACTCCTTTACTGAACACTAAGGAACTTTTCTGCTTATTGAATGAGCTGAAAACCAGTTTTGAAAAATAAGATATTAAATAATTTCTATAAGTAAAAAGAATACTTGAGATTATTTATTTTCTATAATTACTCTGGCATTTGGGAGATTAGCTTTCAAATACTACTAGTTTTGCATACAGAGATTTCAATAATAAAGAAAAAATAATTAATGTTTTGAATATTTAGGGGCTCGTAGTTTATACTTCTGCTAAAGAGTGAAGGCTGATTAATGCCTGTGCAGTGAATAATAATTACCAAAACCATTAATTGTACCTGAATTCATATTTCTTCCCCAAAACAATCTTTTTACAAAAATCTTGATTTTATTAGAACCAATAGTAAATGAAAATGTATTTTTATAATCACAAATTAGTTTTGCATTTCATATGTCTTAGAATTTAAACCAGGAAGCAAGGCAGCCAATGATCTCATCCAGTAATAGCAGAAATTAAATCTTTTGAAT
This sequence comes from Noctilio leporinus, assembly GCA_004026585.1. Lineage (NCBI taxonomy): Eukaryota > Metazoa > Chordata > Mammalia > Chiroptera > Noctilionidae > Noctilio > Noctilio leporinus. Next base: position 53,781 of record PVIW01007458.1, read on the forward strand.
TAAAAAAAAAATCCTTAAGATGAGATAAATGGATTTTAAAAATTCACTATTTACTGAGATATTTTCTTGGTTTTCAAGATTATTTGTGTAATTACTTTAGTTGGGACAAAATGTTTTCTGCGAAGACGCTCAAGAGTATGCTTGATTTTTAAGTTGTTGCTCATCCTCCCTGCTTATCTTTTAAATGAACATGAACTTAGATTAAGTGATAACATTTGCACACATTTTTAAACTTTTTACTTTGAAATTATAAACTTATAGAAAATTACAAAATAGTCCTGAGAGCTCTGTGCAAATGGTAGCACTTTACATATCCATAGTACAGTATTGTCAAGAAAACTACTCATAAGTTGGACATGTGTACGTGCACTCACTCAGTGCCCCCACGTGCCCAATGAGCTCTCTGTTTCTGGGTTAACTGGGGGATCTGAATCCAGGGCCATTTGAAAGCAAAAACAAATCACTGTCTCTGCTTCTGAAACGGGAATCAGTAACTCTTTGCATTTTCCGTCCCACAAGATATGCAAAAACAATGCAATAATATTCATTTTAAAAATAAAATTGTGAGTCTTGTTGGCATTAAAACTGTATTTTAAAAAAACACAGAAATTTAAGGGAAAAACTCAAGAAGGCATTTTGCTTCGATATATTCCATGTAATGTTTTATTGCATTGATAATGTTTCTGTTGAAGAAACTGTTATATTTGAATTCAGATCAGTTTCAGTATTTTACAAATTTTTTTTTAAATTAAATTGCAATTGTGCCAAGCGAATATAATGAATTGAATTAAAAAAAAAAAAAAAAGGCCCAGTGATGAGCCTATTCTTAACTTGGTTCTATAGAATAACCCAATATTATTTCTTGATAGTGATTTTTATTGAGTAATGAAGCATTCAAAGCAAAAATATAATAAACGAGCAATAGATTAGGAGTTAAGAGAACTTACCCTAAATTCCAAATGAAGGTTCAGTTTTATTTCCCTGTAATATGTGTTCAAAAAGAAATCACTGACTATAAAATAAACCATATTTACCAATTCTATACCTGCCCTTCCTCAGAAACTGTTTCTTTATTAGCCTCTCATTTCTGTATTTAAAAAAATAACTTTTTATCTACTGGAAGTATATTTTATTTAAAAATAACTATATTGAATTGATGGCAAATAGTAAACTAGAAAAAAAACTGTTGAAACCTGAAGAAAATATCCTTGATGACAAAGAAGTAAAATTTTAAAATATCAAAATGACAGGGATTGGGAAATACACCAAAGACATTCTGTTGCACTTTTCTTGATAGCAAGGATTATGGATAACAATTAAATTGAAATATTTATAGAAAAAATGTATCTTAATAAGTTAAAATTAAATGAATATCTTTTAAAAAATGAAAAATGTATATATTCAAAGGAAATTTTAAAAGAAAAAAAAAACAGTTAATATAAAATATAAATAAGACAGCAGAAACAAGTCCTGATATAAAAATACTTAAATGATTATAAATAGTTTAAATCAATACCTTTAGAGGAATTCTGACTTTTAATAATGCTAGAGAAGCTTTTATCAGAATAATCCTCCTACTGAAAGTGAGTATAAACTCCACACACACACTCACACAAACCTCTTTGAAAGCATTGAAGAGAATGCAAACAAAGAAAAGAGCTAACTGTTGAAAGCAAGAAACCACACTTGATAAGATCTACTGTTATACATCTTTCCCCCTAGGGTAGTATAGATGAAATTCAAGCAGAAATCCAGTCTCGTTGGTCTGAGGAATCAGAGGACAGTTTGTGGATGCCAGAGCACTATGAAAAATGTCCAGGGTGGGAGTCCAAGAAAGAATAAATCCATAGAAGAGAAACACAAAACCTACAATCTGCAAATAAATCCTTGGCTGATTACTTAATTGTGCATGCATGCATGCAGGCACAGGGCAAGACTCCAAAGAGCACAGGAGAAAACCAACCAATGGAAGGTTGAATGAACTAAATATAGATTTCAGCCCCTGTTTATCCCAAAGGAAACAAAATTTGCAATTCAAGTCCTGCCTACTTAGATGAGGCTTGGGAAACAGTTTAAGTTTCCTAATGACTGGAGAGCCACTACTTAGAAGAAAAGACTATGTTGAAGGACTATTTCTCATGCGACTAAAGGCAAAACTAAAATAGACTTACCCTAACAAAGCCTGATACCAAGCCTCCATGAATTTAATGATCATTATGTAACACACCTGGTTGCTACAACGCAACACAGAAATATTCAAAGGCAATTAACAATCCAGAATACTCCTATACACAATGTATTATCCACAATATTAGCAGGTAATAAAAATTCACTCATTATAAAATAAATAAGAAAATGTGACACATCATCAAAAACATTCAGTCAATAGAAACAACTTTTAATGTTGAAATTAGCAAACAAACCTAAAATACCATAATAACCATGTTAGGGAAGCTATGAGAGAACCTGGGTCTAAAGCAGAGATTTACAATCTTTTTCATCTCATGCAACACATAAACTAATTATTAAAATTCTGTGACACAACAAAAAATATATTTTTGCTAATCTGACAAAAATGCAGGTATAAGTTTGATCCATTCAAACAAGATGGCTACTGTAGTGTTGACTATTGTCAATTTTTAATTTGCCAATTCAAGGGACAAGAAATCAATGCTCCTGACTAAATAGTCAGGTATCATGTTTTCAAATTCTTGTGGCACATGGGTGTGCCATGACACACTGGTTGAAAATTGCTGATCTAAAGGATGACTACAGGAGAACTTCAGGAGAGACAGAAATTGTAAAAACAGAACACATAGAAATTGAAAACTGAATAAGTATCTGAATTGAAATTTATAATGGGTGGGATTAACAGAATATTGGCCACAAAAGAGAATCAATAAACTTGAAGTGAGGACAACAGAAATTTTCCAAACTAAAGCACAGAAATCAGAAATAGAGAAATTTATTATTACAGAGGCTCAAACAACAGATATTAAAAATATACTTGTGATTGGAAACCTCAGAGGAGAGAGGAGACAAACGGGAAAACTATTGTCAGAAAAAAATTTTCACTGAAAAGTTTATAACTCAAAAGCAACAATAGTGTTTAATAACATATAGAAGAAAAATATATTAATAGCACCAGGGCAAAAAGAAATGAAAATAGGAGTGTACTCATGTAAGGTTCCTCTTTTATATAGAATTTTATAACATTAATTGTGCGTAGCATACAATGAGATAAAGCTGACAATTGTGATATTTAGAGCAACTATTAAAAGTAATACAAAAATATAAATAAAATTAAACAGAGCATAGAAAATGAAATATTAAAATATTCAATTAACTGAAAAGGACAAGAAATTAGAGGCCCAAAACAAAAATAGAGATAACAAACAGAAACCAAATATCAAGATTACATAATTAAACACAGGTATTAATAGTTAATTCAATATACATAGAATAAATCAACAACTTACATGACATAGATAAGAAAGTAGGCCCTGGCTGGTGGCACAGTGGATAAGGCAACAGCCTTTGAACCCAAAGGTTGCTCGTTCAATTTGCAGCCAGGGCACATAACCAAGTTGAAGCCGGGTCTCCAGCCAGGACTGTAGCTGGAGGCAGGCGAAAGGCAACCATACATTGATGTTTCTCTCCCTCTCTGCCTCTCTCCCTTTCTCTCTCTCTTGAAATAATGAATAAAATCTTTAAAAAAAAAAAAAAAGAAAGAAAGAAAGAAAGCAATTACATGTTCTATGAAAAAGATTCACTTTATTTATTTATTTTTAAAGATTATACTTATTATTTTTAGAGAAAGGGGTAGGGAGAGAGGCAGAGAGAGAGAGAGACTGAGACATCAGTATATGGTTGCCTTTCACCTGCCTCCAGCTACGGACGTGGCTGGAGAACTGGCTTGCAACCTGGTTATGTGCCCTGGCTGGGGAATCAAACCAGTGACCTTTGGATCTGCAGGCCAGTGCCTTATCCACAGTGCCACCAGCCAGGGCTAAAATGATGCACTTTAGATATAAAGACATAAGTTTAAAAAGAATGGAAAAATACATATATAATATGACACCTAAAAAAACCTGAGTTGGCTGTATAAATATCAAAGTATACTTCAAATCATTGGATATTACCAGATAAAATGAGTTATTTCACAATAATAAAGGAATATCATTTAGAGCACCATTATATTCATAAAGAATAACAATCCAAACATGCAAGCACCTAAGAATTTTAATATACATGAAGCTAAAAAATGATAGAAATCAAGAAAGAAATGAAAATATTCCCACATATAGTTAGAAGATTTTAACTTTCCTCCCAGGAGAGGATAAAAAGATGGAACCCTGACTGGTATGGCTTAGTGGATTGAGTGCAGGCCTGAAAACCAAAGAGTCACCAGTTCAATTCCCATTCAGAGCACATGCCTGGGTTGCAGACCAGGTTACTGGTTGGTTTGGGGTATGTGAGAGGCAACCACACACTGATTGATGTTTCTGTCCTTCTCTTTCTCCCTCCCCTCCCTTCTCTCTAAAAATAAATAAATAAATTATCTTTTTTAATTTTTTTAAAGAGATGGAAAAAATAAGATAAAATTTGAACAATATTAACCAAAATTTACTTGAAATCTATACACAGACTACTAAACTCAACATGCATAATGCACATAATATACGTTCTTAATATGATAGACCACATATTGGGACATAAAATACTTCTCAATAAATTTTAAAATATCACACAGAATATGCTATCTGTATGATATATGCCTACAAAGAACTTAAATTAGAAATCAATAAAATAGAAGTCAAAACAGACCAACCCAAGAAGCAGAAACAAATAAAAGTCACCTAAAATGGGGAGACAAAGAAATAAACCCTCAGCAAATGGCAAGGAGGAATCTGTAGGAAGAGCGCAAAATGTAATAGAGGTAAGCATACTCTCAGACATGGAATTCAAAATAATGATGATAAAGAAACTCAATGAGCTCAGTGAGTTCAAAGAAAACTACAAACAACTCCAGGGGCACTATGAAAAACTCCAGGAGAACTACAAAAAACTCCAGGAAAGCTACAAAGAACTTACTGAGAACTACAGCAGCATTAAAAAAGACATAGAAACCATTAATAAGACCCAGGAGGAAATGAAGAATACCATTTCTGAATTGAAGAACACAGTAGAAGGAATCAAAAGCAGGCTAGAGAAAGCAGAGGATCGAATCATCAAGCTGGAGGTTAATGTACAAAAAAAATTCCCAGGCAGTGCAATAAAATGAAAAAAGACTGAAAAAGAATGAAGAGGTTTTAAGAGAGCTACAGGGAACATGAAATGTAATAACATCTGTACCATAGGGATACCAGAAGGAGAAGAGGAGGAGCAAGGGATAGAGAACCTCTTTGAAAAAGATGAAAAGAACATCTCCAAGTCCCCTAACTTGAGGAGAGAAAATGTCATGCAAACTCAGGAAGCACAGAGTGTCCCAAGGAAGATGAACCCAAACAGGCCCACTCCAAGACACATCATAATGAAAATGGCAAATTTCAAAGATAAGGAGAGAATCCTAAAAGCAGCAAGAAACAGCTAATAACATACAAGGGGGCTCCCATGAGGTTATCAGCTGATTTCTCAACAGAAACACAAGGCAGAAGGGAATGGCAAAAACTATTTCAAGCAATGAAAAACAAAGGCCTGAGACCAAGAATACTCTACCCAGCAAGGCTCTCATTCAAAATGGAAGGTGAAATAAGGAGCTTCCCAGACTAAAGAAGTCTAAAAGAATACATCTCTCCCAAACCAGCATGGCAAGAGATGCTAAGGGGTCTGCTTGAAGAAGATGAAGAAACAGAGAGACAGACAGGAACACAGGTATGAAGGTAAATAGATTAAATGCAACAATCAAAAGACATAGGGCAGCTGAATGGATAAGAACCAATTTTAACTTATGAATGCTTTAAAGTGATCTTGTTATAAATAGATATTACTAAATAAGGGACAATTTTATATTTTACTTGTATGTGCATTACTACAGGTTTTCTTAGATTGGAATAATTTCACAATATGGGAAAATCAGGTTACTTGAAATAACTCAGAAAACTTGAATACAGTTAAGGAAGAAGAAAAACCTAAGAAAATGTGGATGTATATTACATAGAAGACATGCTATCTTTCTTATTCACTGTTACAAAATATGTGCTTATTTGTGGGTGTGTAATATATAGATTTTGTTAGCAATTTGTTTTAAACAGCAACCAACTGGTCAATCTTTAGGTTAGAAAAGATGCTGAGAATGAAGACCAATTTGGATGGAATTTGCAAACTATTAAACTATATGAGTTGAGTACATAGACAATATATATTCTCATATTAGCATGTAAATTAGATGATATTCCTTTCAACTAAATCGTGGAAATACACATTTCCAGTTAGGAAGGCCCCCAAACTGGGGATGCTTGGGAAAAGGAATGAATGCTATAGTAAACTTTATTATTGAAATGTGAGCATACCTACTCTCTACCTCAACAGACTCTTAAAAAGTTCAGGGGTTAGTTTAGGACATAGGAAGTCAACCACAAGTTCAAAAAATAGCTAGAATACTATTCTACAAAATTATTTAAATCCTAGGGATTTTTTTTTTTTACCTCAACTTAGCAGACATAATCATTTCTACTCTGGGAACCAGCTGAGCACTGCAAGTGTCATTATTTCTGAAGGCTTCAACTTGTAAAGCACATGTAGAGGAAATACAGAGGGTATTGAAAGAAGTAAGACCTGTTCACAGCCTAAATAAATATAAATAAAAAAAATCAATCTACTATTTAAGATGGAAAATGCCAAAAAGAATAAGTTGTAGTTCCAGTAGCTTAAAATAAAGTTGAATTGTATTATTGGAGTGGGGAGGATCTGACTCAAAAACCAAATTCATTTTTTACTATGGGTTTGGCACTATCTCTAGGACAACTTCCACAAAAGTGAGTTCTGCAATACACCATTTCTGTGATATATTTCACAAAAATAGCATTATAGAATAGACAGGGGGATGTTAAGAAGAACAAAAGAAATAGAGAAGTCAAAGAACTTATTTGCATGACCCATGGACATGAACTAAGGAGGGCATTCCTGGAGAAAATGGGGTACTGGGTAAAGGGGGGCAAAGGGGGAAAATTGGGACAACTGTAATAGCAAAATAAATAAAATATATTAATTAAAAAAAAGAAATCAATTAAATAAAAGACTAGAAATTCTAATACAATTACTTGGAAATACACACTTCTAAATAATCCATGAATCCAAGGAAGAAATCATATGAAAACTTAGAAAATACTCTGGTTGGTGGCACAGTGGATAAGGCGATGGCCTGCGAACACAAAGGTTGCTGGTTCAATTCCCCAGCCAGGGCACATAACCAGGTTGCAAGCCAGGTCTCCAGCCAGGTCCGTAGCTGGAGGCAGGTGAAAGGCAACCATACATTGATATCTCCATTCCTCTCTGTCTCTCTCCCTTCCCCTCTCTCTAAAAATAATAAATAAGTAAATAAAATGAAAAAAGAAAACTTAGAAAATATTTAGAACTGTATAATGATCAATATATGCATACTTAGAAAATTTCATGAAATTAGAATCTAGGAGCTGAACATTGTCCTTCCCTTTGGGAAACTGATAGTTCTTGGACATCCTCAGCTTCTGAGAGCAACTAAGATCAAAGAAAGTAACTTGCACGATAACCAAGTTTTACCAGACAACCAGGAGGTCAGTTGAGGCTAACTGATAAGAGGCACTTCCTACATGGGACTACTCTGTCAATACTAGGAGAGGTCACTGTTTCATTTTAATGCACAGAAACTACACAAGGAGTCAAGTAAAATAAAGATACACAGGAACGTGTTACAAATAAAAGAATAAGATAAATCTCCGTAAATAGATTTTAATTAAATGATATGAGAGACTTTAAGTTAAAAAAATGGTTACAAGGAATCTCACCAATATCAAGAGAGTAATGCATGAAAAATGTGAGAAATTCAAGAGAGGTAGGAAATATTTAAAAGTGCCAAACAGACATCATAGAGTTTAGAAAATACAATGACTGAACTGAAAAAATCAATTGAGCAGTTCAACAGCAAACTAGGTCAGATGGAAAAATGAATCAATATACTCAAAGACAAGGTAGTGAAATCATCCAAATAGATAAGCAAAAACAACAACAATAAAAAAAAACATGAAAATAACTAAGAATAGTGTAAGGAACTTACAGTGTACCATCATACAGATAAATATATTCCAACCAAGACCACACTACTAGGCAAAATTATCTTTCAGACTTAAAGGAGTGATAAAGTTTTCCAGACAAGCAAAAGCTGAAGGAATTCAGCACCACTAGATGAGCGTTACAATGAATGTAAAGGGAATTATTCAGGATGAAATGAAAGGATGCCAATCAGTAACAGTAAAACATAGGAAAATATCAAACTCACTGGTAAAAGTAAGTCTATAGATAAAATCAGAATACGCTAATGCTGCAGTGGTATTGGTTTAATCATTTATAACTTTAATATAAAGGTTTAAAATTTATTAAAATAACTATATAAAATTTTCTCATGGACACTCAAGGTAAAATGATATAAATGGTAGTATCAAAAATAAAATATGGGAGGGGTGAAAATGTACAGCATTTATACAGATTTGAAGGTAAGGTCTTATCAGTTTAACATGGACTTGTAGATAAGTCTATGTAAGTCTCGTAGTAACCACAAAGCAAAAACTTACAGTAGATATAAAAAATGAAGTAAACAGAAAGGAATCAAAGCCTACCAATACAGAAAGTCATCAAACCACAAAGGAGAAGAGGGACAAAGGAACTATAAAACAACCAGAAAACAATTAACAAAATAGCAATTGTTAAGTCCATACTTATCAATAATTACTTTAAAGGTAAATGAACTACATTGTCCAATTAGAAGCCACGGAGCCACTGACTGGATTAAAAACAACAACCATATGCTACCTACAAGAGTCTTACTATAGTTTTAGGGGCACACATAGACTAAAAGTGAAGGGATAAACAAAATATTCCATCCAAAAGAAGGCTGGGATAGCTAAGTTTGTATCAAACAAAACAGACTTTAAGCCAAAGATGAAACAAAAAATATCACTATCTAATGATAAAGGATTAAATTCATCAACAGGATATGACATCTGAAGTAGGTGCAGCCAATATAGGTGCATCTAGTTATATAATGCAAATATTAACAGATTTTTAGATAGAAATAAATAGCAATACAATAATATTAAGAGACTTAAATACCCCTCTTTAAACAATGTTTAGATCATCCAGACAAAAATCGTTAGGAAGCACTGGACTCCACCTTAGGTCAGATGAGCCCAACAGAGATTTATAGATTTCAATGCAACAACAGGAGAATACACTCAAGCACACATGAAGCATTCTTCAGGATGGATCATGGCTAGACCACAAAGCTAACCTTAATAAATTTAAGATGGTTAAAATCATATCCAGCATCTTTTCTAACCCTAATGGTGTGAAACTAGAAATCAATTACAAGAAGAAAACTGGAAAATATGTAGAAATTGAACAACATATTATTAAACAAACTAAAGGTCAAATAACAATTCAAAAGAAATATTTTTATAAAGGACCTTCAGGCAAATGAAAATAGAAACACAATATAGAAAAATTATGAAGTGCAGCAAACAGTTCTAAGAGGAAACTGTATTTATTTTTTTTTCATTTAATCATTATTACATTTTTTCCATTATCAACTTATTCCCCTTATACTTCCCTACCCCCAGCAATCACCACACTGTTACCCATGTCCTTTATAGAAAAAAAATCTCAAAAAAGTAACCTAACTTTGCATCCCAAGAAACTAGAAATAAAGAAAAAAAATAAGCCTGAAGTTAGTAAACAAAAGGATATAATAAAGAACAGAGCAGAAATAAAGACAAAAAAAGTCATTGAAACTAAGAGTTTGTTTTTTGAAAAGATAGAAGAGAAAGGACACAACTTCAGTTAGACTCTCCAAGAAAAAATAGAAAGGACTCAAATAAATGAAATCAAATGTGAAAGAGGGGACATTATAACTGATACTGCACATATACAAAAGATAAGAGACTAGTATGTACAATTATACAGCAATAAACCTAGAAGAAATGGATCATTCCCCAGAAACATACAATCCAAAAGGACTGAATCATAAAGAAACAGAAAATGTAAACAGACCAATTACTATTGAGGAGATTAAATCAAGTAATCAAAAACTACCGACAAACAAAAGTCCAGGACCAAGTGGCTTCAGAGGTGAATTCTACCAAATATTTAAAGAATTAATACCAATCTTTCTCAAACCTTTAGAAGGAAACACTTCCAAACTCATTTAATGAGGCTAGAATTACCCTGATACCAAAGCTAGACTAGGACACTACAAGAAAAGAAAATAATAAAGTAATACCCCTGATGTACATAGATGCAAAAATCCTCAAAAATATTAGCAACCAAATTTAACAGTACATTAAGTTGATCATATACCAGTATCAAGTGGTATTTATACTAGGGATATCCACAAAATAATCAATGTATGATTCACCATGTTAACAAAATTAGAAAATTTTAAAAATGATTATATCAATATGTGCTACAAAAGCATTTAACAAAATTCAATATCCCTTTATGATAAAAATTTTCAACAAAATGGGTATTGAGGGAGCATATCTCAACATATTATAATTCATATATGATGAACCTATAGCTAACATTATAATCAATGATGAAAAGCTGAAAGTGTTTCCTTTAAGATCAGAAACAAGAGAGGATATAGCTACTTCTATTCAACATAGTAATAGAAGTTCTGGCCTGATCAATTAGGTAAGAGAAAGAAATAAAAGGAACCCAAATCCTTAGAAAGAAAAATGTACAATTGTCTCTATTTGCAGATGAGACATAGAAAATACTAATGACTCCATCAAAAATCTAATAGAACTAATAAATGAATTCAGTAAAGTAGCATGATACAAAATCAATATACATAAATTAGGTACATTTCTATATACTAACAACCGACTATCAAAACTAAGACAACTCCATTTACAATGGTATCAAAAATAAAAGAAAATACTTAGGAATAAATTTAACAAAGAGATGAAAGATTTGTACACCAAAAACTGTAAGATACTGATAAAAGAAATTGAAGATTACATAAATAAATAGATATTCTGTGCTCATGGATTGAAAGAATTAATATTGTTAAAATATCCATACTATCCAAGCATTCTATAAGTTCAATGTAATCACTATCAAAATACCGATGTCATTTTTCACAGAAATAATAAAAATTCTAAAATGTGAATGAAACATGAAAAGGTGCTCAACATCACTAATAATTAGGAAAATACAAATCAAAATCACAATGGCTATTATCAAGAAGAAAAAAGATAATAAATGCTGGCCAGAATGTGGAAAAAAGAGGACTTTTATATAGTGTTTCTTAAGATTTCCTCTGTAAGAAACCATGTAGGTCTGAAAAAAAGAAAAATGTACTTCACACACACACACACACACACACACACACACACATACACAAGTCTGCTGGACCTCAAAACTTCATTTAGTAAGACAAGAAAATAGAAAGTCACTACATAAAAGTCAACTGTATTTGTATATACCAACCATGAAAAACAAGAAATAAAATTTGAAATACCATTTATGATAGCATCATAAAACATTACTCAGGAATAAATATAATAAAAAATATGCTAGCCCTGGCTGGTGGCACAGTGGATAAGGTACTGGCCTTCAAACCTAAAGATCGCTGGTTTGATTCCCAGCCAGGGCACATGACCAGGTTGCAAGACAGGTCTCCAGCTAGGTCTGTAGCTGGAGGCAGGTGAAAGGCAACCATACATTGATGTCGCTCTCCCTCTCTGCCTCTGCCTCTCTCCCTTCCCCTCTCTCTAAGAATAAAAAATAAATAAAATCTTTATATATATATATGTGTGAGTGTGTGTGTGTGTGTGTGTGTATGTATACGCTAGACCTCTAAACTAAACCCACAAAATATTAGAAAATAAAATGAAGACCCACATAAATATATATTTCATGTTGAATTTTCATAAAACTGAAAGTATCATTAACATTAAATTATCATCTGCCCCAAAGTTCATCTGTAAATTCAATGCCAGCCCAATCAAAATTGCAGCAGAATTTTTGTAGCAATTGACACCTAATCCTAAGACTTATATATAAAGGACTTATAGTCATGAAGACAATCATTAAAAAGAACAAGGTTGAAGGATTTATCTAACCTAATTTTAAAATTTACAAAAATGCTACAATGAGCAAGAGAATGAGGTGCTGACATAAGAACTAATGATTTAATGAAAGAAAGAATTGAAAAATATATGACCAATTAATATCCAATGGAGGCACCAAAATAATTCAACAAAGTAGATTTTTTTAAACAAATGATGTTGAAACGATAAATCCATAATAATTAATGAGCATCAAAACACAGAAAAAGTAATCCAAGGTGTTTCATAGTCCTAAGCATACAAACTAAAATTATAATACTGCTAGGTGAAAATATTAAAAATTACCTTTATGTCCCTAGGATGGCAAAGATATTTCTGTACATAGACACACTAATAGTTACAGGAGAGTTTATATATTAGACTCATCAAAATTAAAACTCCTGCTCTTCAACAGACATAATTAAAAAACTGAAAAGGGCCCTGGCTGGTGGCACAGTGGATAAGGTGCCAGCCTGCGAACCCAGAGGTTGCTGGTTCGATTCCCAGTCAGGGCACATAACCAGGTTGCAAGTCAGGTCTCCAGCCAGGTCCATAGCAGGAGGCAGGTGAAAGGCACCCATACATTGATGTCTCTCTCCCTCTCTGCCCTTCTCCCATTCCCCTCTCTAAAAATAATAAATTAAAAATCTTAAAAAAAAAAAAACTGAAAAGGCAGAATAGATAGGGTGAAAATATTGAAAATACACATACCTGACAAATAGACTTACATTCAAAATATTTTAAAATTCTATAATTCAATAATAAAGAAATACACAATAAAAATTACAAAAGAAATAGCATACTCACACAAGAAGATAGAAATTATCAGTCAAGTATCTCATGCGATGATGTTCAATTAGATATCATTAATTACCTAAGAAATGTACATTAAAACCACAAGACCTACCTACCACAATGTTAACTGAAAAAGCCTTAGATGTGGAGCAACTAGAACTTTCAGACATCACTGAGGGAAACATAAAAGAGTATGACGACTTTATAAAACAATTTGGCAGTTTCTTATATATCTATCAATGTATGACTCAGCAAGTCTTTTCCTGGGTACTTATACAGACCTCTCCCACTGCCCCCAAAGAAGGCACTATACACAAATTTTTATAACAGCTGGATTTACAATCAAAACTAAAACTTCTATCAGTAGCCTGACAGATAACATATGGTATATCTATGCAGCAATAAAAAAACATGAACTGCTGATACAAACAAGAACTTGGAGAAATCTCAAAAATATCACACTGTGCAAAAGGAGCCAGACATAAGATTACAAATGGACCAAAAGAAAGCTATCATAACTATCTTAATATTTGACAAAAACAAATAGAATTCATGGAAAAAATCATAAGGGACAAAGAAGTTACACATTAGTAAAAAGAACAATAGGTTAAGAATAAAAGTCGATCATGCATATAAGTGCACCTAACAAGTTTCCCTCAAAATATACAAATTAGTAGTTGGAAAAATCTAAAGAGAATGAATAAATCTAAAATAATGATTGTGATATTAATACACATTTTCAGAAACTAGTGGATCAAGAAGACCATAAAGTAGCAAAACAACAGAATAACACAATGAATAAATTGAAATGATAGCTTTAGATAGGTCTCTACATGAAAATAGAGAAATGTGATTTAGAACATTTCCCAAATTTGGTTTTGCCATATAATAAATTCTATAAGGTCAACAGAACAGAAAATGTTCTATGACCATAATACATAATAAGCATAAATTGATAACTAAGGGTAAGCTAAAAACAAACAAAAAATTATGTCTAGAAAATAACATTCCATGAAACACCATGACAGAGAAAATCTTAAGGGAAATTATAATTTTTAGTAGATTTTTAAGTAAATAAATACTAAAATCAAACATATTAAACATTAATACAAGAATCTGGAAGTAAAACCAAACACACCAAAGGAATATAAATAAAAATGATGAAGGCAAAAAAACATCAGAGAAAATAAACAAACATTTATAAAGATGGAGGAGGAATGAGGAAGGAGGAGGAAGAAGAAAGAGTGAAGAAGATTAACAAAAGCTGCTTATTTTTTAAAAAACATTCCAAGTTAAACATATCTCAGGCAAATCTGAATAAGATGCTTTTAACTGGTACAGACTAACAAAAATAAAAACAGGAGGGGTGGGGAAAGGCAAAATTGGTGAAGGGGTTCAAAAGGTACAATCTCCTAGTTATAAAACAAATAAATCATGGAGATACACTGCAGGGTTACTATTACTGTAACCAATGTATTGTATATTTGAAAGTGGCTAAAAGAGAAAATCTTAAATGTTTTTATCATAAGAAAATAAATGTTTCAACTATTTGTGATTATTTCATAGCATATACAATTTTGAATCATTATGTTGTACACCTGAAACTATACAATATTATGTGTCAATTATACCTCAGATAGATGAAAGAAAGGAAAAAGAAAGAATATGAAAGGTGGGGCAGAGGGGGAAAGAGGAAGGGAGAAGGAGGGGAGGGGGGAAGGAAGGAAGGGAGGAAGGAAGGAAGGAAGGAAAGAAAGGAGGGAGGGAGGTAGAAAAGCCCTGGACTGGTGTGGTTTAGTGGGTTGGGCGTTGTCCAGAAAACTGAGAGGCTGCAGGTTCAATTGCTGGTCAGGGCACATACCTGAGTTGTGGATCATGTTTCCAGTTGGGGGAATTCAAGAGGCAACCAATTGACAATTGACATTTCTCTCCCACTATTTCTCCTTCCTTTCCTCTCTCTCTTAAAAATAAATAAAATATTTTTTTAACACAGCAATAACTACAAATAACTGAGAAAAGAATAACTGTCAAACATTCTTGAAAATATTAAACATCAAAATAGTTTAAGATAAAGCAAAACTTCAAATTAAAAAATAGAAGCATAAAAATCAAATTTGTAATCATGGTAATTAAAAAAAAAAAACATCTTCCACAACAAAAAAGATTAGGCCAAGATCATTTTGCCAGTGACTTCTATAGTACTTTCAATGAACAGAAAATTCCTACCTTATATAAGGTGTTCAAGTACATGAAAAGGAAAAGAAGAAAAGCAGCCTAACATATAAAATGAGAATAATGATATCTTAATTATAAAACCTTATAAAGACAATTCAAGAAAATTCCACTAGTCAACACAGATACAAATATTTTTTAATTAAAATGTATTTTTGTATATTTTATTCATTCCTTTCCCTTTGCTCCCCTCTACCGAAAGCCCCCTACATTCCCATCCCCCCTTTGTTCATGTCCATGGGTTGTGCATATAAGTTCTCTGATCTCACCCTTTCCTCTATTATTGTTATCCCCACCCCCCGTCTACCTTGTACCCACCAACTATGTTACCTAATCCCTGCACCATTTCCCATTTTGCCCCCTCCCCATTGATAACCCTCCCAATGATCCCCGTATCTATGTTTCTGGTCTATTCTGGTTGTTTGCTTGGTTTGTTATTGTTTCCCTTTTTATTTTTTAGGTTCTGTTGTTGATAGTTGTGAGCTTGCTGTTATTTTAATATTTATAATTTTGATCTTTTTCTTAAATCAGTCACTTCAATATTTCATATAATAAGGGATGAGTGATGATGAACTCCTTTAGCTTTATCTTGTCTGGGAAGCACTCTACTTGCCCTTTCATTATGAATGATAGCTTTGCTGGATAGCAATCTTAGTTATAGGTCCTTACTTTTCATCATTTTGAATATTTTTTGCCCAGCCTTTGTTGCCTACAAAGTTTCTCTTGAGAAATCAGCTGATAGGTCTTATAGGAACCCCTTTGTGGGTAACTCTCTTGTTTTCTTTTGCTGCTTTTAAGATTCTCTCTTTATCTTTAATCTTTGGCATTTTAATTATGATGTATCTTTGTGTGGTTCAACTTGGCTATAGCTTGTTTGGAACTCTGTGCTTCCTGGACTTGTAAGTCTATTTCCTTCACCAAATCTGGAAAGTTTTCCTTTACTATTTTTTCACACAAGTTATCAGTTCCTTGCTCTTTCTCTTCTCCTTCTGGCATTCCTATGATTCAGATGTTGGAACACTTAAAGTTATCCCAGAGGTTCCTAAGCCTCTCCTCATTTCTTTCAATTCCTGTTTCCACTTTCTGTACTGGTTGACTGTTTACTTCTTCCTTACATTCCAAATTGTTGATGTAAACCCCATTTGACTTCACTTTATCATTGATTTTATTTGTATTTTCCTTTGTTTCACTTGGCCTAGTCTTCACTTTTTCTTTTATGTTTTCTGCTCTCAAGCATACCTTTCAAGTCTGTGAGCAACTTTATTACCAGCATTTTAAACTGTGTGTCTATCAGGCTGGCTATTTTGTTGTTGTTGTTGCTTAGTCTAGCCACTGGGACTTTGATTTGTCCTCTTTTTTGAGTCATATTTCTCAATCTCTACATCTTGACCAGGCTCCAGTGTGTTATTCCTTATGCAGAGCTGTGGCACCTGTTAGTTGTAAGGGGCAGAGCCTTGGCTATTCATCAGTCAGGGTGACCTGTTTCACCAAGTTGTGGTGCTGTATGTGGGTAAGGGTCTGATAGGGAACAATGCTGTTTGCTCAGCACTTGCCCCTTTTTCAGGCACTTCTCCCACTTCCCATATGGGGCTAGGTCCATGGTTCACAGAGTGTGTGGGTCTGTGGATGATTCAGGACCATGGGGGCCTCTAAACAAACAGACTCTTCTGTTAGATCAATAGTTCCTTCATCCCAACCCCCACTGGTTTTCAGTCAGAAGCAGCAATGCAGCTTTATTTTCTCCCCTGGCACTGGAACTGTGAGCCACTTAATCTAGTCTGTTGTGGGGAGCATTCAATGGGTGTCCCTACTGTGGTTTTTCTTTTCTCCAGCAGACCCCTGCCGCTCTCCCACCAGCACCACTAACTCTTGCTGGTGCCCCACCAACCCACACCAGCAATATGCTCACCATACCTCTTTCTCTGTGTCCCAGCTCCGTCCCTTCTACCTGTCTAGATGACTGTTTCTTCTATCTTTTGTTTATTGAAATTCTGTGCAGTTCAGTGTTCTGGAACTCTGGATATCTCTAGTTTTCAGGTAGATGTATCCATTTCTGGTTTTGGAGGGAGACGCAGTGTGTCTCTCTATGCCTCCATCTTATATCTCTCTTTCAATGCAAATATCTTAAAGCAAACATTAACCAATCAACTCAAACAGGATATTAAAATAATAATGAAGAAGGAAGAGGTAGAGAAGGAAAAAAAAGTCATAATCAGATCTTTCATCCTAATATCCAGACACATGATATGTCTGGAAAATAAACATCCTCATAATTCAAGCATAGTTTGACATCAGAAAATCTATTCAAGTAGCCCACTACATTAATAAATTAAATAATAACATAACATTAGAAAGAGTGTCATAGTGATTCATGTAAAAAATCTTCAGACTACTGAAAATGAGGCTACCTTAACAAAATAAACATCATGCATAAAAATCTACAGTAAGTAAATTAATAAAAAAAATTTAGACAGATAATGTTACCAGCTTTCACTATTTCAGGCCAACATTATGCAACAAAAAAATAAATCAGAAGCACAATGATTGAAGGAGGAAAGAAAAAACTGATTAGCACAAAGCATAATTATTAACATAGAAAAATTAACACAGTCAAAATATAATTTTATATATTTTTTAATTAAAAAATTGAAATGCGGGGGGACCATGCGGCACCTGTCTCACCACCTGGTGCTGCCGGTCTTTGGGGAACTCTGGATCACCGTGCTGCTGTTCTTCTGGGTAAAAAGAAATAAGTTGGAGGTGTCGACGGGACCTGAAGTGCAGACCCCTAAGGTGGCCGGCGCCCACAAGAAGTCTGGCGGCTGTGCGAACCTCCTCCTTTCTGGTAGCTGTCAGGACCAGTGACCCAAGACCGGGGTGCACCAGCCCACAGGCCCAGAATACAACCAGACAGCCCAAATAAAGGACACACCAAGAACAGCAAGTGGAGAAAATCTGGGAGACAACGATATTGAACTCCACAAATCTCCTATCACAAAAGGATGCTCAACTACAACAAGGAAGCAAAGGAGGTTAACCCAAGGAAAGAACAAAAATAAATAAATAAATAAATAAATAAAAAGCAAGAACAGACACCCAAAATGGGGGAAAAAAGAATTAGTCCATCACCAAAAGGAAAGGAAGAATCCCCAGAAAGAACACAAAATGAAACAGAGGTACCTGGAATATCAGATAAGGAATTGAAAAGAATGATGATAGAGAAGCTCAGTGAGCTCAGCCACATCAAAGAAAACTGTAAACAACTCCAGAAGAACTACAAAGAACTCCAGGAAAATTACAAAGAACTCCAGGGAACTTACAAAGAACTCCAGGGGAAGTACAAAGAACTCCAGGGAAGTTACAAGGAACTTACTGAGAACTACAACAGCATGAAAAAGGACATGGAAACTATCAATAAGTGCCAGCAGGAAATGAAGAATACAATTTCTGAATTGAAGAATACAGTAGAAGGAATCAACAGTAGGCTAGAGGAAGCAGAGGACCAGATCAGCAAGTTGGAGGATAATGTAGACAAAT
>PVIW01007459.1:0-72617 GCA_004026585.1 Noctilio leporinus
GGAGAAGGCGCCGGCCTGCAAACCCAAAGGTTGCTGGTTCGATTCCCAGCCAGGGCAACATAACCAGGTTGCAAGCCAGGTCTCCAGCCAGGTGTGTGGCTGGAGGCAGGTGAAAGGCAGCCATACATTGATGTTTCTCTCCCTCTCTGCCTCTCTCCCTTCTCCTCTCTCTCTGGAAATAATAAAAGCTTTAAAAAAAGAAAAAAAAAAAAAAAAAAAACAGTAAGAAAACACAAAGACAGAAAGAAAGACAAAACAAGTACACTAGGACATTAGAAAAACTTTAAAGTTTTGGGGTAGCTACAGCTAGAGCAAATCTGAGAGAAACCCAGCTGAGCCAAATTAACATAAAATCTCACACTAAAGGACTTTTACCTAAATTCCTAAGACCTGATAAGACATATTCAGATTTTAACAATATTAAAAGACATTTTGAAAAATACAGCTTGAAGAGGCAGACAAGTATCAGAACATCAGAACCAAACTCAGCTATTACACACATTGTTGAATTTATCAGACAAGGAATTTGAAACAACTGTAATTAGGTTAGAAACCGTGTGTTATGGTTAATGAACTAACGTCAATAAATATTTAAAGTTATATATATATTAAGGAAAAAGCAGAAAAGATGCAAGAAGAGATGGATGTTGTAAGCTAAGAGGTGGAAACTCTAAGCAGGGTCACAATAATTGCTAGGAATAAAATATAGTAACATAAATGACCAGTGCCTCTTACGGGTTCATCAGTAGATTGGGAATGACCAAGGAAAGAATCAATGAGCTTGGAAACATGTCAATAGAAATATCCCCAAATGCCCAAATGAACTGAAAGGCAAAATAAATATAATTTAGTTGTAAATTTATACTGCAAAATTTGAGGCAACTACTTTATATTTACTTACTTATTTTTAAGATTTTATTTATTATTTTTAGAAAGAGTGGGAGGGAGAGAGGCAGAGAGTGAGAGAGACATCAATGTATGGTTGCCTTTCACCTGCCTCCATCCATGGACCTGGCTGGAGACCTGGCTTGCAACCTGGTTATGTGCCCTGGCTGGGAATCGAACCAATGACCTTTGGGTTTACAGGCCGGCGCCAATCCACTGAGCCACCAGCCAGGGCTGCAACTACTTTATATTTAAAGTGTAATTAAGTAGCTAAGAATACAGACTAATAGCCCTGGCTGGTGGCTCAGTGGAATGGTGCCAGCCTGTGAACCCAAGGGTTGATGGTTCAATTCCCAGTCAGGGCACATAACCAGGTTGCAAGCCAGGTTTCCGGTTAGGTCTGTAGCTGGAGGCAGGTGAAAGGCAACCATATATTGAAGTTTCTCCTCCTCTCTTTCTCCCTCTCTTCCCCTCTCTTTAAAAAATAAAAATAAATAAAATCTTAAAAAAAAAAAAAAGAATACAGACTAATCATATAAAATGCTTATTTGAAATTGGAGAAAGTAGAAAGAGAAGAAAAATGATTAAAAGAGATAAATGGAAAACAGTTTATATATACATTATATATACATGTAATGACATTATATGTCAATGATCTAAAAACACCAATAAAAGATAGAGGTTTTCAGCCTGGGGATGTGGGTAGGTGTAACCCAACTGTACATTACTTATAAGAAACTACTCTAAACATGAGTAATTGGCTAAGTTAAAAGATATACTAACATTCAACAAAAGAAAGCTGAAGTAGTGATATTAATTTTACACAAAACAGACTTCAAACAAAGAAAAGTATCAGAGATAAAGAAGGGCATTAGATAATGATAATGCAGTCAAATGCTTAAGAGGACATAAAAATCTTTAATGTGTATGTACCTAACAACACAGTGATAAAATATATGAGGCAAAAACTGATAGTATTACAAAGAGAAATAGCCAAAACATGTTACAGTTAGAAACTTCAACACTTCCCTATCAGTAAATGCTAGATCAAGCAGGCAGAAAATCAGTAAGGATATAGTTTACCTGAACAGCACTATAAATCAGCTTGACCTAATTAACATTTATGGACTATTCTATCCAAAGCAAGAGCACAATATGCATCCTTCTGAAGATCACATGGGGCATTCAACAAGCTAGATCACATTCTGGTCCATAAACAATACCATAGTATACTGGAAAGTATGTTCTCAGAGCACAATGGAATTATATTAATAATCAATAACAGAAAATAGCTGGAAAATTCTCAAATATTTTGAGATTAAACACATGTATCCATATATTTGAAGAAACCTCAAGAGAACTTAAAGAAGAATGTTGAACTAAGTAAAAATACAATTTATAAAAATTTATAGAATGCAGCAAGCAATGTTTAAAGGGAAATTTGTAGCATTAAATCCATATGTTAGAAGATAAAAAAAGGTCTAAAATCAATCATCTAAACTTCAATCTTAGGAAAGTAGATAACATAGAGCAACTTAAACATAAAGCAATCAGGAGAAAAGAATAATTAAAAAAAAGAAAGCAGAAATATCAGATAAAATACCTCTACAAGCAATGTCCAAGATTTTACTGCCTGTTTTCTTCTAGGATTTTTTTGTAGTTTTGACTCTTAAGATTTAATATTTTAATCCATTTTGAATTTATTCTTGTGTGAGGCATAAGAATGTTGTCTAGATTCATTTTGCTGCATGTACCTGCCCAGTTTTCCCAACACCACTTCTTAAATAAGCCATCTTTAGCTCATTGTATGTGCTTGCTTCCTTTGTCAAATGATGATTGACTAGGAAGGTGTGGGTTTATTTCTGGGCTCTCTATTCTGTTCCATTGTCCTATGTATTTGTTTTTATGCCAGTACCATGCTGTTTTGATTAATATGGCCTGATAGTATAGTTTTACAGCATGTGGCATGATTCTTCCAACTTTGTTCTTCATTCTCAAGGCTGCTATTGCTATTCAGGGTCTGTTGTGGTTCCATATATATTTTAAAAATACATGTTCCAGCTCCGAAAAATATGTCATCAGTATCTTGATAGGAATGGCATTGAATTTATCGGTATTTGGGTAGTGAGCATTTTAATGATTTTATTTCTTACTATCCATGAGCATGATATGTGTTTCCTTTTACTAGTATCATTTTCAGTGTCTTAAAATTATCTGAGTACAGCTGTTTTACATCCTTGGTTAGATTTATTCTGAGGTATTGTATTCTGTTTGAAGCAATTTTGAATAGGATTGTTTTCTTAATTTCCCTTTCTGATACTTCATTTTTGTCATATAATAATGCAATTGATTTCTGGATATTAGTTTTTTATTCAGCTACTTATATCTCCTCAGTCAAGAGAAACAAACAAACAAACAAACAAAACAAAAACAAAAACAAAAACAAATGGGACTACATCAAATTAGGTTTTGCACAGCAAAGGGAACCACCAACAAAACAAAAAGACCACTTACTGAATGGGAGCATATATTCACTGATACATCTGATAAGAGGTTAATATCCAGGGCCCTGGCTGATGGCACAGTTGATAAGGCACTGGCCTGCAAACCCAAAGGTCACTGGTTCAATTCCCAGCCAGGGCACATATCACCAAGTTGCAAGCCAGGTCTGTAGCTGGAGGCAGGTGAAAGGCATATATTGAAGTCTCTCTCCCTCTCAGTCTCTCTAAAAAAATAATAAATAAAATCTTAGAAAAGAGATTAATATCCAAAATTTATAAAGCACTTACAAAAATACCAAAAGAACAAATAATTTTAAAAAATGGACAAAGTACCTGAATAGACATTTTTCAAAAGAGGACATACAGATTGCCAATAGACATATGAAAAGATGCTCCATGTCACTAAGCATCAGATAAATGCAAATTAAAACTACAATGAGCTACCACCTCACACCTATCAGAGTATCTATACTCAATAAACAACAACAAGTACTGGTAAGAATGTAGAGAAAGGAGAACTTTTTTGCACTGTTGATGGGAATGCAGACTGGTGTGGCCACTGTGAAAAGCAGTATGGAGATACCTCAAAAAATTAAAAGTGGATCTGGCTTTTGACCCAGTGATTCTACTTTTGGGGATATATCCAAAGAAATCCAAAACACTAATTTGAAAGAACATAAGCACTCTATATTCATTGCAGCATTATTTACAATCACCAAGATAAGGAGATACCCAAGTGTCCATCAATAGATGAGTGTATAAAACAACTATGGGATATTTTCACCATGAAATACTACTTGGCCAGAAAAAGGAAGAAAATTTTACTTTTTGACATAGAATAGATGGATCTTGAGAATATTATGCAAAGTGAAATAAGCCAGTCAGAGAAAATCAAATACCATATGGTTTCACTCTTATGTGGAAGAACAAACAACTGAACTAACAAGTAAAATAGAGATAGACTCAGATAGAGAGCAGGCTGCTCTGTGGTGATGGGGAGGGGGAGTTAGTGGGTAGAGGGATAGAGCAAAAGGAAAAAAAGACTCATGCACATGAATAATAGTGTCGTAACTGCAGAGGTGAGGTGTGTATAAAGGGAATAAATGGTAGTAAAAATACAATAAAATACATTAAAAATAAAGTATAGTACATCTGTAAGATAAATAAAGCAGAAATAATTGTAATTCAAATTAAGAAAATAATAGAGAAAAGCTACAAAACCAAAAGCTATTTCTTTGAAGAGATTGATAAAATAAATAAATTTCTGGGCATTTTAACCAAGTATAAAAGAGAGAAAAATTCAATTAACAATATCAGAAATAAAGGGTCATCCCATGGATATTAGAAGGATAATGAAGACATTCTATAAATGACACTATGCCAACAAACTTGATAACTTAGCTGTAATGGGCCAATTCTTTTGAAGATCCAAAATATAAAATTATCACAAGAAGAATAGATCATTTGAGTGGTCTATATAGGCCTATATAGAACATCCAAATAGGCCTATATCTATTAAACAAATTGAATCAATAATCAATCATCTTTCTCCCAAAATGTTCCAAGTCTATGCTTCACTGGTGAATTTCACCAAACATTCAGAATAAAATAGCAATTTTCCACAATCTATTTTGTAGAACAAAAGCAGAGAGAACACTTCCCTTACTCATTCTAATTTACCAGCATTATTCTCATATCAAAAATCAGGTATATATTACAAGAAAGGCAAACTCCAGACCAATATGTCTCAGGAACATAAATATAAAAATTCTTAACACAAAGTTACCAAATTGAGTCTAGCAATGCATAAAAATAATCATATATCATGACCAAGTAAGGTTTCTTGGTTTCTTTCAGGTATGCAAAGCTGGTTCAATATCCAAAATTGAATAATGCAGACCATCTCATTAACAAACTAAAGAAGAAAAAATCATACAATTCTATCATAGCATAGCAATTGATACAAAAAAACAAACTTCGTAAAAATTATACACTCATTTATGATAAACAGTTTCAGTAAACAAAAGAAAGGAGAGAACTCCCCAAACTTATTTTAAAAATCTACAAAATTCTATAGCTAAATTAATACTGATCGTAAAAAAATGATCTTATCCTCCTAAGGTTGGATGGCTCTCTTCTTTTATTCAAGATTGTTTTGGAGGTTCTAGCTAGTGAAATAAGAAAGAAAAGAGAGATAACCAGTATACAGATTGAGAATGAAAATAACAAATCTTTGTTCATAAATTATAATAATGTATATGTAGGAAATCTCTAATACTTGACCAAAAATTCCCCAAAACAAACTCCTGAAATTAATAATTGATAATGGCAAGTCTTCAGGATACCAACAATATGAAAAAGTTATTTGCCATTTATATTAGTACCCCTCAAAGATGAAATATCTAGATATAAACCTAATGAAAAGCATGCATAGTATCTATATGTGGAAAAAACTATAAACCTTTATCAAAGATATAAAAGAAATCTAAATAAAGAGATATTCCATGTTCAAGGATTACAGGTATAAATATATTAAAATGTTAATTACTTCTAGTTTGATTAGATCTCCATAAACTTTTCAGTGTCTACTATAGATAGATCTAAAGTTTATATAAAAAGGCAAAAGCTATAAACTACTGAAGAAGTACAAAGTTGGAGGAGTAACATTATCCTACTTTAAGTTTACCATAAAACAATAGTAATCTCAAGTGCATGATATTGGGAAAAATATAGATATATAAGTCAATGGAACAGTTTATAGAGCCCAGATATACACCTCCACAAATATAGTCAACTAATCCTTAACAAAGAAGTATCCACAATTTAATGTGGAAAGGATAATTTTTAAAGAAATGATGCCAGAATAATTTGGCATTAATATGCAAAAAGTGAACCTACACACAAGCCTTATAAATTTCAAAAAATTAGTCCAAGATCATAAACCTAAATATAATATGCAAGACTACAATGCTTTTAGAATACAACACAAGAAAAAATTAGGAAATGTTGGTTTTGGACATGAGTTTTTAGATACAATATCAAGAGTACAACCCATGAAATAATAAATTGAATAAAAAATATTTGTACAATATGTAGTAATTTGTATCCAAAATATATAAAGAACTTTCAAACTCAACAATAGTAAAACAACATTTTAAAAATATAGTCAAAATGCCTGTGAAGATTTCTCAATATGAAAATATAAAAACATGCAGATGGAAAAAATGATTATGAAAAGATTCAACATCATTTATTATTAGGGGATTGCAAATTTAAAAAAATGATACCAGTACATTATTTAGCTTATTAGAAAGGCTGAAATTTAAAGACAGAAGTGAAAGCTTATGAGGTTGTAGATCAAAAAGAACATTTTCTCATTGATGGTGGAAATGCAAAAATAGTACAGCAGCTTTGGAAGACAGGTTGGCAGTTTCTTACAAAGTTAAACATATTCCTGTGGTGAGATCCAGCAATTGTACTTCTAGCTATTTACTCAACTAATTTGAAAACTTTTGTCTTCACGAAAATTTGCACATAAATGTTGAGGCATTATTCATAACTGCCAAAAACTGGAAACAATCAAGATGTTTCTCAATAAGTGAATGGATAAACAAACTATAGAGCACCCATGCAATTTAATATTATTAGGCAATAAAAAAAGCATTATCAGAAAATAAAAATACATGGTGAAATCTTAAATGTATGTTGTTAAGAGAAAGAAAGCCAGTCTGTAAAAACTACATACTCTCTGACTCAAATTATCTGGAAAAGGCAAAATTATAAAAGCATATATATACATATATATATATATATACACACACACACACAATATACATATACATATATGTATATAGTATATATACTATAATATATACATGTATATGCATATATTATGTATATGTATACGTATGTATATATACACATATATATGTATATATAGTTGAAAACGTTCTGAGGAAATGGAGGTTTACATAGGTAAAACAAAGGGAGATTTTAGGGAAATAAAACAATTCTATACAGTACTGTAATGGTTTATACATAACATTTAACCCTTGCTAAAACAAATAGAAATTTACAGCCATAAATTTGGTCATTTGTTGTATGCTAATAGAAAACAAATACACCTCAAATCAGTTAAATCAGAACCTACAGAGATGAGGGGCAGCCAGGAGGGCAATGTCTGTAATAGCACTGATTGCCAAAGCTTCCCAGGTGGTTCCTATGTGCTGTCAGGATGGAGGCCTAATCCTACAAAATCTCTCTGGGAAGTATTTTCACTCATCACATTTCTTTCAGTTCAAGAATCATCCTCTCCTGGGTCCTCATCTCAGTCTGAGGTTCTTCGACACCAGCAAAGACACAGGTATGTCACTGCTGTGTGTTACTTAAGACATGGTCTTTCCACAACGTTGAACTGCAAGTGGGTCAGCATTTCTTTCTGCTGTTTCTTTTCCTGAAATGATGGAATAGATTTTTCAACTTAACTCCATTATATCTCTATTACTTTCAAGAAGGTTCCGTATATTGTCACATCTTAGTCTTCTAATGTAGCTTCCTAAATTTTGTTTCATATTGCCGTTTAGAAAGAAGAGGAATCTCAAAAAATTTGGGGTCTAATAAAATCATCCACAGTTGAGTCAAATCCTGTGCTCCTTGGCTTTAAATTGGACAATCCTGTGCAGGAAATACTCCCCCATCAGGAATGTTTAACTCAGGATCAGATGTAATCCGTCATTGTCCTCTCTGGATCTGTTCTCCTATGTCATCTTTCTTACACCATGTTTAAAGGATTAATTCCAGAATTGTTAAAGATATAATTAATATCTATACCTTCCCTTTACTATGGGTGTATTACTTTGAAAATCAAATGATAATAATTTTATTTTTGTTGTTTTTCTTTTGTCCTGGTCTTCCTGGTCTTCCCATTTCAAATCTTGCAGGTTTTCTGCAATTACTTTTTAAAAACACACTTGTATGGGGCAGCTCCTAACTTACTCATACTCTTGAGTTCTCTTTTTGTATTTGAGGCTCCCCATGAATATTTTCTTAGATCCTGGCAAACTCTGGGGATTATTTCTAATTTGGCTTCTCTTCTGTTGAATTTTTCTGGTTCCCTGTCAGTTTTACTGATTTAACAGTAACGAAACACCCCTTCTACTTATAGGTATTTTAAGAGAAACTAGAACTAAGTATATCTTTTCTTTTCTATGTACCTCACTTGGCCTTAAATATATAAATTTCATCTTCAGAATTAACTAAGTCTTACCATAATTAGTGAATCTTTCCTCTAAATAAATTTCCCACCTGACCTTGAGTTTAATAACTCCGTCTTTTGTATTTAGTTTTCATACTTCCCCACTTCATTCTGAGAGCAAGCTGTGCTATATTTTACCACTTTTTAAAATATGCTTTATTTTTTTTACTCAAGTTTTAAGTTCACAGCAAAATTGAACAGAAGGTATAAAACTTTCCCATATACCCCACCCGTGCATATGCATAGCCTCCCCCATTACCCATATCTCTTACTGGCATGGATATATTTGTTACAACTGATGGACCTACATTGACACATCATTATCACCCAGAGTCCATATTTCATGTTAGGTTTTTCTCTTGGTGTTTTATATTCTATGGGTTTGGACAAATTTATAATGAATGTTTCTGTATTATTATAGTATTATATAGAGAAGTTTTATTGCTTTAAAAATCCTCTGTGCTTTGTCTATTCATTTTTCTTCTTTCCCTCAACTTCTGATAATCACATCTTTTTACTTCTCTCTAGTTTGGCCTTTTCCAAAATGTCTTACAGTTGGAACCGTACAATATGTAACCTTTTCAGACTGGCTTCTTTTGCTTGGTAATATGCATTTAAGGTTCTTACATGTCTTTTCGTGACATTATAAATTATTTATTTTTAATGCTGAATAATATAGCATTGTCTGAATGTACCACAATTTCTTTATCTGCTCACCTCCTGAAAGACATCTTGGTTGCTTTCAACGTTTGGCAATCATGAATAAAGCTGCTGTAAACATCCTTGTGCAGGTCTTTCTGTGGGTATGTGTTTTCAGCTCCTCTGGGTAAACACTAAGGGGTGCAATTGCTAGATTTTATGACAAGGGTATGTAAGGTAGTTTTGTAAGAAATTAACAAACTGTCTTCCAAATGACTGTACCACTTTGCCTTCCCACTAGTAGTAAGTACCCATGTTGCTCCACATCCTTACCCAGCATTTGATATTGTTGGTGGTCTAGATTTTGGGCATGTGAATAAGTGTGTAGTATTATTTGGTTTTTAATTCTTTCATATGTTAAATACTTTTCCCTATTTCTTTTTTTTCATTTCTTGTACAACCTTGACTTCTCAAAAAGTGTTGCAAGAATAGACTTTTGAATGATCTTTTG
The DNA here is from genome assembly GCA_004026585.1 of Noctilio leporinus. Classification (NCBI taxonomy): domain Eukaryota; kingdom Metazoa; phylum Chordata; class Mammalia; order Chiroptera; family Noctilionidae; genus Noctilio; species Noctilio leporinus. Next base: position 9,791 of record PVIW01007459.1, read on the forward strand.
ATCTTTGTACAGTATCTTCAATAATTTATGAGTTAGTTTTCTGATCCAAGAATAAAAGACGGGACATTCTGTTTCATATATGGTCTCCCTTTACTTTTGGTTGATTTATAAAATATATTCTTGGTATAAGTGACTCAACCAAAATCTATACTTAGAGCATATGTAATTTAGTCACCCTAAGCCAAGTTTGGAACATATAGCAAACAACCTTTAAAATCTTATAAAAAGTCATCTGACTTAAAGAATTTAGCCTTTTTTAAGGTTTTTCCTTTTGAAGTGAATATAATTAATTAATTTCATTTTCTTTTCTTTTCTTTTTTTAAAAAAAATATTTACTATTTCCAGAGAGAGGGGATGGGAGAGAGGCAGAGACAGAGAGAAATACCAATGTATGGTTGATTTTCACCTGCCTCCAGCTACGGAGCTGGCTGGAAGAACTGGCTGGTTATGTGCCCTGGCTGGGAATCAAACCAGTGACTTTTGGGTTCAAGGCAGGCACTTTATCCACGGTGCCACCAGCCAGGGCTTGAAGTGAATATAATTTAGAGGCAGTATGTGTGTGTGTGTGTGTGTGTGTGTATACACACACACACACACACACATACACACACATACACACACAATTATATATATAATATATAATTTCAAAATTAGTATTTGTGAACAAATAGAGCTTAGTTGCTAATCTGAAGACCAGATTGAATATCAGGTTGAAAACTCAGAAAAAATTGAAAATGTGTGTTTTGCCTCCTAATTTCTAGGAAGTCTATATAAGAAAATACTTTTTCTTTAATTCAATCATTGCCTCATACATGCTTAACTAAAGTTGAGCAAAATATGCATTGAAGAAAAGCTACAAAAGCCTCCTCTTTAGACAGTGCATCCTGTAAAACTGGAGCTTTTGTTCATTCTGACTGGCCTGCTTTTGTAAGGTTAGTGAGGCCTGCTATGACTGAATTTATCTTGTTGATGCCCTGATGTCTCAGAATTTGTTAAGGCCCAACATGTTTGCATAACACTAACTAGCTCATTTAAACCAGCCATTCGCTAGAGACCAAGCTAAAATTTTATAAATGGAAAAATCCCAAAACATTTATGGCTTAAAGTGATATTTCCTGGATACAGATATTAGCCCCAATCTAAAATCACCAGTGGACTAAGTCAGGGTTGTTTTTAATTTAAAAAATATATAAAGGTGACCTAGCACTTAAAATCTTAGATAGAAACCAATTTTGAAAACCATCCAAATAGAACAATTTAAACTGCTCAAAACCACCTGATTTCAACTCGAAATTAAGAACAACTGTGCTTCCAAAATTCTACTTTTTCACCAAATCCTACTTTAAACCCAATGTACCAGATAATTTCATTTTCATGATAGGAAGTTACCTCTACAACCCTTATTTCACCCTTCCTTCAGACACAGGACTGACGTTTTACAATATAAGACACAAAGGGAAAAAAGACAAAGTCATGCTCCCTGATTTCTGTTGGTTTCTAAGCAGCAGAGGCAGAAGTGACTGAACTAGACATATCCATGTCCTCTCCTAAACTAGCTTCTTCCTTAGAGGAGATGGAGTGAGGGAGTATCATGATAATAGAGTTCCCTTAACAAGGAAGACACACAGGAGGAGGAAAGGAGCATTTGCTCTCTGCACTATGCTTTCCCCACCCCACTACACCTCCAAAAATACATGGTGCTAAGCTGAAGGATAACTTGAACATTCCCTGAAATGTTGCCTCACATGCCCACTAATTTAATTCCCAGGTGTAATAAATTTCTGCTAAGAGGTTTGACCAAAAATTAGTAAGTAAATTAAAATAAATAAATGAATCTTAGACTGGATCATATCTAGACCATGTTTCTCTGAAAAATATAGGCTACTTTTGTACTTATTAATCTGAAAAGTGCTTCTCCTAGGATTTGAAAGCACAGTTTAGATCTGAAAGAAGAACTAGGTAGGCCTAACAGAAAGCCATATAGTCCCCAATCTAGAACTTTATGAGTGAGGGAATAACAAAAGAGAATCTCCTGAAAAATTTACATAATTGTTTAAATCAAAGAATTTTGTCCGCAAACAAATTTCATTTTCACATTTCTGAGAATTAACACTCTTTTCTTTTTTTAAAAGATTTTATTCATGATTTTTATGAAGAATGGCAAGAAGGGAGGAAGAAAGGAAGAGAAACATCAATGTATGGTTACCTTTCATGTGCTTCTAGCTGATGATCTGGATGGAGACCTGGCTTGAAACCTGGTTATGTGCCCTGACCAGGAATCGAACCAATGACTTTTGGGTTCGAAGGTGGGTGCCAGTCCACTGAGCCACACCAGCCAGCACTTCTTTTCTTTTTTTAAAAACTCAGTTGCCTCCATTTTTCTCACAGATTCACCAGCATTGGAGAGACCTTAATGTCTACCTTGCATAGGTGATGAGAAGCAGTCTTTACATGTTATCTCTTTAAATTTATTTATTGTAATCAATATGTACCTCAGTTTTCTTGGGGTTTTATTGTTTTAATCAGTTTGAACAGGAGGTGAAAACAATGACTCATCCAAGATGACTCAATAATCTGAAAAAGGGCAGACTAAGTATAACTTTTGAACTGTGGGGCTTCCACTGAAATTGAGCAGATGGAAAAGAAATTGAACACAAAAATGTGGGTAAAAATAATTCAGGCAAACAAACAAAATGAAAGCAATAATGACACTGCTAGTGTAAGAGAATAGAATTCAAGACCAGCATCATTAAATGGGACAAAGATTTTTATTTATATAGTGATAAAAGATTCAAGCTGATAGTGAAATAAGCCAGTCAGTGAAAGACAAATACTATATGATTTCACCCATTACATGACACTAATGAGCAAAATAAACAAACAAGCAAAACAGAACCAGAGACATGAATACAAGGAATACGCTTTCAGTGTGCAGAGGGGAGGGGAAGGAGGAGGGGGATGAAAGAGGTAAAGAAGGAGAACAGTTTAGTCAAGGAACTAACATGGATGACCCATGGACAACAAGTGGTATTGCATTTGGTTGGGGAGGGATGGGAAGGTGGGGAAGGGAAGAGAATGAAGTGGGGAATGAGATGAATGTAATACAACAACAATAAAATTAAATTAAAAAAAGATTCAAGATGAAAATAATCAATACTTATAAAATTTTATGCACCAATCAACGTACCAGACAAAGGAAGAATATGTAAAATATAACCCAGGAGAACTAAGGAGACATGGTTTTGCTCAAAACTTAATAAATATCTTTATGTACTATGAGTTGAAGAGAGAATAATATAGAAAAAGCGATTAACACAGACTACAGGACTCTTCATTTCTGTGCCAGAAGCCAGCAAAGGTGACTGAAAATTGTACTGCACAGAGCATGATACCATAATGCCCCACTGAGGAAGGGAACTGGAGTTAGGCTCATTGCTTAAAATTACACCTGAAACATATGTTAAAATGGTTAGAGCTAGAGTTTCTGTGACCCTGTACTTTAGAGATGCTAGGGGAAATACACACTACATAAAGTCAACATAGGGCATTGCAAGTAGAAGTCATGTGTGGGTCTATGATCTCTATAATATACATATAGGAAGAAACTGATGGACTGGAGGTCCCAGGGGAATTGCTGGGAGTAAATGGATAAATTAACTTTGTTAAGTAAACTTTCAAAGTACATTAATAAAATAAAAATAATTTGAAATATTTGGGGAATGAAAGATAGAATACCATTTGTAAAGAATAATAAAACATTGTGAAACCAAATAAATGAGCAAGCAAAAAGCCAGAAAATAGATCACTAGAGAGAATTTTAGAATTCCTGAAAATTGAAAATAGAGATTTTGAAGAAAAAAATTCTTAGTAATAGATTAGGTATGCTCACATTTGGACATAGTTGCTAAGAGCTTTATTTATTTATTTATTTTAAAAATTTTTATATATTATTTTTAGAGAGTTGGGGAAGGAGAGAGGCATAGAGGGAGAATGACATCAATGTATGTATGGTTGCCTTTCACCTGCCATAGGTGTATGGACCTGGCTGGAGACCTGGTTATGTATGCCGTGGCTGGGAATCAAACCAGCGACCTTTGGGTTTGCAGGCCAGTGCCTTATCCACTGTGCCACCAGCCAGGGCCACAATAAGAGCATTATTTAAAAATGTCCCAGTGTAAGTGGCTTGCTTGATGAAAGTAAACAAGTATAGCCCTGGCTGGTGTGGCTCAGTAGATTGAGCCTTGGCCTGTGAACCGAAGGTTCTCAGGTTCATTTCCCAGTCAGGGCACATACCTGGGCTGTGAGCCAGGTCCCCAGTTGGGGGTGTGCAAGAGGTAACCACACATTAATGTTTCTCTCCCTCTCTTCCTATCTCTAAAAATAAATAAATAAAATATTTAAAAAATTTTTTGTAAAAGAAAGTAAACAAATATAGAGACAATTTTTATACCACATATGAGCATAAATTTCAAATGTATGGGGTTTTAAAATTTAAGTTAATTATCCACAACTTTCTAAATACAACAAATGTATTCAGAAGAAAAAAATGAGAGAATTTATATTGTCTTTTTATCAATATTGTCAATTATACAATATTGGAGAGTATAATAAATAATATGTGGTCTCATGGATTTCTGGTGAAAACATGAATAGTTATAATAGAAATAAGACAGGAATAAAATCTACCAATGTTTATGAAATTAAAAAAACAATGACCTAAAAGTTTACTTTTGTTAACATACTACTAGTATTTAAGGACTTATTATTATTTGTAGTGAGAACACATGTATTTTGAAAATGTCCTAGTGTTGGGGGACGCTGTGTCTGGTGGTACTGGGTAGGCTTTGAGAAACTGTGTGGAGAACAATGCCTACCAATACAGTGGAGCTATTCAGTAATTGTTAGGTTGTGTTGCTGCTCAGCATAAATAGTAAGAGAATAAGAGCTGTTAACTAGCAGTTAATTGCTGAGTTTGAAGAGGAGAAAGCCCATGTGATGGCTCACAAAGAGACCTTCCTTAGCTTTACTAGAAGAGCAGAAACTCAAAAGGCAGCCTGAAGATCTCATTGTGAGAGGTGCAGAGTTCCACAGATAATTGAACTCTCAGACAAGGCAGGTCCATTATGCCACCATTAGAGCCTTGGTAGGGAATATCTGGATTTCTAAAATCATAAATGGTAACATGTGGAAAGATACACCTAAGGGGTATTAACTCTCTATTCCCTCTGGACCTCCAGGGCTGCATAGGTGGCCCACCTTCCCTAGTAAGAGCTGATGGGGATAGTGCTGCAGGAAACTCTTGCCCATGAAGCAACAAGTACTTCCATCAGAAACCTCCCACCTATTCTACCAGCTCCCATGTTTATAAATAAGATTAACTTCTAGCATAACCCAACTGGGACATGTTGGCAAAAAGTATACCCTCCCAAAAGACTCTAATTATTTCCTGGCATGTACCAGTAGAATCCAGGGCAATACTCTGGATGTTGAGAGTGCTAGATCCAGGAATGGGAATGCTAGGATGTAAAGCAAATATTATTGACTTTGGGAACACTATCTCTGACCACAGACTTAATCCCCTAGCAAAGTGATGAGCGCATAAGTTAAATTCACTCTGGCCAGCTCTCAGTGAAACAGAAATGCCTGAGTTTCTCTAGCAGAGCATAAAGGAGGAAATATAAAGGCTGAGGGAAGTAAGTGGTAATGAATTCTTACTTATGAAGTCCAGCCAGATATATTAGATGAGGTCAGATGATCCACCCACGAGACAAGTATGCTCCATGAGAAGGCCCATCAGGAATGTGGTGAGAAGAGGGCCAGGAACAACACTAAGAAGTTCAGTGATGGCTTTTCCCAGCAAGCCAGGCATGATGGTAGGAGAGACACTTACACTGTTGAGCTCATAAACATCTGTGAGGCGAAGGGCCCTGAAAATGTTAGGGAGGCCAAATGGCCATGCCTTAGAAGTAGAAGCTAAGATCCACAATTACCATAATATGGGCAAAGTAGAAAGAGAAGCCAAAAGGGCTTGACCTGTAGGATATTTTTAGTGGGCCAGTGGTCAGGAGCAACCGGGAACATCCCCTTCATGATAACAGATGCCTGCATCTTGCACCCCACACCACAAAGAAACCATCCTGTTCAGAATGCCCTCTGGCTCTTGAGCAACACTTTCCCACCAACCTGCCTTTGCACCAGGTAACATGAAGGGCTGTCAGCTTTGAGTCTGGCCTGGAGTGGAGAAGGGGAGTGTGGTAGATCCAGGCTGGGTACAATAAGCCCTGCTTCTTGGGCCTCATCTTTCCGCTGGCAGACTGTGGAGAGCTGGAGGTGTGAGCAGGAGGATGAAGACACAGTGTGGAGTTTGTGGCAGGGCCCAGTGAGAAAAGCATGACACTGTCCCCTGAGAATCAGAAGCAAGGCCATGCCATCAGGGAGAGAAGGAATTATACTTCCTGGGAGAAATAAAGTCCTTTTAGCACATGTTCATGGAAAAAATTCTTCACCAGGGGACACACAGTTATTATGCATCTAGGACTGCCCACTTTGAATCATATTTAATCAGACAAGCCAAGTCATAATTTGGACAAGCCGTACTTCCTTCCACATAGGCATTTTCTTAATAAAATTCTTTTATGTTAAATCTCATGTTAATATTTGCTTTTAAGAAGATCTGGGCTACCATACATACCATTTTATTCTTTTTTTTTTCAAATTTTCCCCAATTATTTTTCATATATATAATATGTATATGAATATATATATTAGTAATTGTCATGCTCTCCAGAACATATATATAGTCCATGAAATGAGGAATCTTTTTCTGTTTGTGTACCTCTTTCTGGAAGAGTGGTTGCCTTCTATTGGCACTCAACAGATACCTATTCAATGAATGAAGGTGCCACATGGGGCAATAAAATAAATACGATGGTCTCAAGCTCACATATATTCTTTGGCTGAACCGATTATTGAAGTATGAGAAATTTCCTGAAAGCATTCAAGCTTTAATGTTTTAATAACATGTTGCTGACCAATTAAAACAAGTCTAGCGATTAAATCTAGTTAGTGGACTGCTGATTTGTAGCCTCTGAACAGTGTAAAGTAAAAAGTGATTCCTCCTGGTAATAAACTGCAAGATGATGAGATTCCCGGAGTGCATAATAAGAGCAACTGATAACATACAGGTCACATTTAACCATCATCACGGAAAATCTGCAACCAGAGTCTGACAAAAGGCTTCACATTTGCCTTAGCTTCAGGGAGTTTACATAAGAAAACCAAATGTGCCTGTGAAATGGCAGGGAAGAAATTGCAGTGTTTTACATAGTTAAATTCGAGGTAAAGCAACATAGGTTCAAAGTCTATGGGCCTGAGGCACCTGATATATTTGGTGATTAGAAAATCGAACCCCTTAAGGTTGGGGAATAAAAGCTCTATTCTGAATAATTCAAAGAAGCCAGAAATGAGGAGCTGAAGTAGTCAAGTAGCAATTTATAAAGCTTACTTATTTTCTAGTAAGTCTGGGAAGTCACCGTTCCGAAGTAGAAATTTCAGGGGCATCTCAGTCATTAAAATTATTTTGGCACTGCTGCCTCTAAGAACCTCTCTTAGTTTCTCTATCATAGATTAAGTCCAAGACATCCAGTCACATCTCTACAGGATGTGTCAATCTTGGTGATTTGGGAACCATTCTCTCAAGTGCAAACCTTCTTTAAAATGCTTATACATTTCTAATAAAAGACTGGCTACACAGTGCAACTAGGGCCAACATTCTCCTGAAGGGTGAGAGATGACTCATTCCTCATTCACTTTGTCTAATTGTTAACAATAATCTCTTTGTAAACAAAAACAAATAACAACAACAACAACAAAACTGAGTACCTTTAATATTTTTAAGGTAAGGTGAAGAGATGAAGAGGAAAGTAAATAATTCGTTGTTGTTGTTGTTTTTTTTAATCTACAAAGAAATTCACCTGTTTTAATAGTATTGGATCAATACTTACCTTTCCTTAAATTGAGAGTTTTGCCTTCTTTTCCAGATTACATATTCAGGCAGAGAAAAGGAATAAAACAATGCCTGCAAGTTAAGGTGTTTCCTTTAAATGTAAGAAAATATAGCAAAAGCCAGTTAATGTGACTATCAAGACAGGAACTAACAGATCTAAAAAGTTCTTATGGATTCAGAACAAAAGAGTAAAAATACATGTTTTCACAAATGTCTCCAAAAGAAGGCATGAAAAATGAAACATCCATTTGTACTTTAAATGTATTACAAATGCTGATTAAATTTACCCTGAGAGCATGTCAATTTGAAAAGGGGATTATAAATGTACATGCCACCAGGTGCTCTCTTTTGCAAGGGGGGGTACAGTGGGGAATACACATTTAAATACTGTGTTAACACTGGTACATTTAGAATTAGAGCAAAACTAGATGGAAATTAGAATAACATTGGCCTTCTGCAGGGTGAGGGAGGCTGTCCCTGCAGCAGGTTGGCAATTTGTCACATCAGCTCCTTCATGAACTATCAACCTCATTACCATGGTTCACTGCACAATTGGCCCTCGGGAGTTTAATACTAATAGCATGTAGAGGGTGAAGAATCATGTGGTTTCAACTACTTTATTATTGATTCCCTTAAAAACATACCACCTAAATATTAGAATAAAGTAGGTAATATATTAGGGAGAGAGAGAGTAACACCAAAAACATCTAAAATCAATTGAAGTAGAGGGCAAATAACCATGAAAGGGATGTAGATAGTAAAAGCCCCATGGAAGTAAGTCTTCTTGAAAAGATTGGGGGTAAATAATTTTGTGTGACAGCTACAATTTTTTATTATGTTGTATGAAGCCATGTATTAACCAGTAACAGCTATAACCGTACATTAAATAGAGCTACTCAGCAAAATAGGTCCTTAGGATATTTTTGAGACACTGCAAAGACAGGACATGTATTTAACCAATTTAAAAAAATGTATTGACACTCTCTTCAAAGCCTTTAGCCAGAAAAGAGAAAGGTTCATTTCTAAAGCTTCAAGCTGATAGGGAATGTATGGAAATATGTTGCCATGCTAGTAAACATTAAATAATTTCCTTTTGTGGAGAGCCCTAAATCAAACATTTAATCAAGGAGACCTATCTCTGAAGATACAGAACTCACCTATAAGATGTGATCTTCTGGTCACTTAAGATTCCCTCCTTATCTAGCACCAATAAATTTTAACTATACATTGTTTTATGCTTAGGAAGAACCAACATTTATACATGTAAAATATATAGTGTATAAAATATAAAAATATATCATCTATTTATTATTATAAACAAATATGTATGAATGTATTATAATGCTCTTTGTGTTTTATATTTAGTGATTTGTTGATAAAACAAAAAAATACACAAGCAAGAAACACCTACTTGTGAAAAGGTTGATATACACTGATAATATATGTATTTTTATCCTTACACAAGCACATGTTCACTGATGAGAGAGAGAGAAAAATATCAATTAGTTGTCTGCCATACATCACCAAACAGGGATTGGGCACACAATCTTTCGGTGCACGGGGACATACATGTTCCAGGCAGCCTTGCCACCCAGCCAGGACTACAGTGTCATTTTAACTGCATGCATACTCTAGACTGTACTGTCTAATACAGTAGCCATTAACTTCATGAAGTAAGTAACTTTAAATTAGAAAAAAAATAAGATAAAATTAAAAATTTTAAATCTATTGACACATTTCAAATGTCAATAGATGTGACCTGTAGCAAGTTTATTAGACAGCACAGATACAAAACACATCCATGAAGTACAAAATCTGACTGGATAGCAATGATTTAGATCATAACTTTTATTTGCTTTCCATAAAACCTTAACCAATATCTCTGAAAAGAAACTTGAAGTAGATTAAAATACATAGACAATTTGAATTTTCATAAAGTTAACACTTTTTTTCTGGCATCAGTCACTCACTTTATTTTCAACACCATCATCTAAAAATATTTTGCACTTAACACATATATTTAAATTATTCTTGGTGAACATTTGTAAAATGACTAAAATGTGCTTCTCAGATTTGATCATGCAAATGTCCTTTTTCACATGGAAATATGGATTGAGGCAGCTAAAATTTGTGGTGAAGTAGGAAACCTTTTGCTGTAATTGTACTTATAAATAGTTTTATTACCAGTCATCACATGTGTGACTATTTAAATAAGGCAGAATGGATTTTCTAGCTGGAAAGTGCCAACTGCTAAAATAATACGTCAGACTTTCAAAAGTCTGAAAATGGTTAAAAGCAGAGTCATCCTAAATTTAGAAAGTGAATTAAAATGTGTTTGAGCATAGAGCTTTATACCATGTTGCTGTTTCTAAGGTCATTTTCTATGGAAGGACAAACTAGTGAGGTAAAAAGTGTGAGTAATGCCCCCACACCAGGATATGAAGCAAATCTTTTCTAATATCCTTAAAGGTTTTTGTAACTTTTCCTTTCCATGGGCTTTTTGTCCTGCGGAGCGTGTATGCCCACATGCATGCTCCTGTGTTTTAAGATAAGGCAAGCCCATATTTCAGGCATAAAAGGTATGGGACTTTGGAAACAGTGTGAAAGTGGTTCCACATAGCTGAAGGCTACCTGAAATCTTAGGAGGATTTGAATAAAAATATTTTGAGCTCAGTTTGACAGGATTCTGTAGATGAAAACTGCATCAGCACTTCTGAACCGCAGGCGTTCTTCCCCCTGACTGCCCGCTTTGGAGTTATGACAGGCTTAAAGAAAAGGAACTCACCCCATTCAAAGTAGCTTGTTTTTGCACATCACATATTTTTCAAGGTCTTAATTATTGCTGCTTGTGATTTCTTATGGTCTCTTTCTTTTCAATAACTCCAAAGTTTCATAATTTTTCTTTTTAAAGTCCACTGAAAGAGACCTCTGAGGCCTGCTGTATGTGCTTTCCGATCCGTAGTGCTCCATCTGCTCCTATCACGTTCCTAGTGTTCCTATCATGTTCAAGGTAAAAAATAAAACATCTTTAGGTCAGCATCCATGATTTGCTCTAATCTTTGTTCAAGTTCATGATTCCCTTTCATTCACATTCTGCTTCAATCAGACTAGTCTAATACTGCTTCTGCCAAGTCCTGACCTCTTCACACCAGCATCCAGTTAGAGAGACTGAAATATTCTACACTCTTAAAATACCTCACCATCCTAAAAAATTCCATAAACTGTCATGATCTATTATCATCTAATTGACACTCCATTTTAAGTTTTCAGAGGAATATGTTCAGGAAAAAAAATGTTTAAGAAGATTCTAGGTCAGACTGCTAAAATTTTCAACCAAGCTGGCCTAGATGTCAGCTATATATGACTTAGGCAGTATAACACTTCACTCTCTTTATGGCCTCAGATTCATCATCTACAAAATTTCACACTTTATCTCAAAGGATAATTAAGAAGATTTAGTAATAATTTATGCAAAACTCAATGACCAGCCCATTGTGAATGGTAAATTAAAAATATTAATTATTATAATTACTCTTCTATCATAGACTCTTGTGACAACTATTATTGCCCAACCAACTGGGTTGAAAACTATGTGAAAGCAACAATATTTTCATATTAGTTGGTTTATTTTCCCTCCTATCTAGTACAGCATTAGGTACATTGAACTACTCATAGTTGAATCTTACTCAATGAATGTGTTTAAAAATATATTACATATTTCAAACATTATTTTAAATTATAAGCTTTGAAACAATTAGATAAGAAAAATTTCAAAAATTTTTTATAAAGTGGATAGATATGAAATAAATATTCCCAACCCCCAAATTTTCCCATGTAACAGCAATAACCAATTAAAAAATATACTGGGAAAAAAACTAAAAAATAAATTATGCATTTATTAATCATCAGAAGTTACTTCAATTTACTGAAACTATAATGTGATATTTTCTATTATGAAAAAATAAAAAATTACCCCAAATATTATGAGTATATATTTTAATTAATACAAAATAATGGTGGTTTAACAAAGTAGAAGATAAAGCCAATATTGATCATTCATGGGAATAATAGTTGATTTTGCCATTTCTGCATTGTCCCAATGCTCCAAAATTTGATTTTCCAACAAGTTCAGCTTGATTCTATATATAGTGAGAATAGTTGATTTTGTTTAATTAAAAGTTTGAAATTGTATGTGATTTTTTGGCACACATTATTAAACCCATGCATTATTTTTGGTTTGTTTTTCATTTTTTTACTTTAATTTTATTGTTGTTGTACTACATTTATTCCATTTATCCCCCACTGTTCTCCCCTACCCTACCCTCCCCATCCTCCCTCCCACAGTCAATACCACATGTTGTCCATGCCCACGGGTCATCCATCCTAGTTCCTTGACTAAACTGTATCCCTTCTTTGTCTCTTTCTCCCCCTCCTCCCTCCCCCCTCCCTTCTGCTCACCGAAAGTTTGTTCCTTGTATTCATATCTGTAGTTCTGTTTTGCTTATTTGTTTGCTTTGTGCATTTGTCTCCTATATTGGGTGAGATCATACGGTATTTGTCTTTCACTGACTGCCTTATTTCACTAAACATAATACTCTTCAACTCCATCCATGTTGTCGCAAAAGGTAAGAGTTTCTTCATTCTTTCTACTATGTAGTATTCCATTGCGTAAATGTACCAAAGTTTTTGGATCCATTCATTCACTGATGGGCACTTAGGCAGTTTCCAGCACTTGGCTGTTGTAAATAGTGCTGCTATAAACATAGAGGTATATAGGTTCTTCTGAATTGGTGTTTCAGGATTCTTCAGTATAATCCTAGCAGTGAAATCACTGGGTCAAAAGTCAGTTCCATTTGTAGTTTTTTGAGGAAATTCCATACTGTTTTCCATAGTGGCTGCACCAGCCTGCATTCCCACCAACAATGCAACAGGGTTTCCTTTTCTCCACATCCTCACCAGCACTTGTTGTTTGTTGATTTGTTAATGATGGCCATTTTGACAGATGTGATGTGTTATCTCATTGTTAAGCCCCCATATTTTTTAATATCATTACTTTCTTACGTGTATTCACCTCCTCTATCTATAATATTAGTAATGGATTTTATTCTTCAAAGAAACAAATAAATCTTTTGGGCTGTTATTTACCCATTATGTCCTAACCCTCCTTCTATAATCTTTCTGTGATGCTGAGGCTGAGTCTGTACAAAATCTTCTACTTGAACTCACTTCTCAGTTGACTTCTAGTTGGGAATATGGGGGGAAATGGCTATAGATTGAGGAATTGCATATGGGAGAAAGTATCATTTTAATATTTTAGCTTATGTCAGTGACTGTGAACAACTATGACCCAAATCTTCAACATCTTTGGCGCTCCCAGCCATGGCCACCCAGACATACAGGCACCACTTAGCCTTACCCACCTTGGTAACTCTTGTACCAGTTGTGTACCCAGGTGGATCAGACCAGCCCTCTGGGCATAGAGTGGGGAAACCTCAATAGGGCATGAGAAGCTGACCCCACCTCGGAAGAAGGGAGGGTATTGGGAGAAATTCCAAGATGGTTAATTGGAGTAGCAGGCAGTGAAAAAGCCTGCTTCCCCAAGAGGAGGTGGAAAGTGCTGAAAACAGCCTGGGATGGAAACTGAAGCTGGGACACACTTTCATATCCACAGGGAAAGCAAGCAATTAATGCAGCACCTGACAAAGCTACTGCACAGAGCATGCATGGGCTGAGAGGGTGAAAATAAAAAAAAAAAATAGGTGTGATAAGGTGATACCCCACCTCCAGCCAAGATGCTTGTGCCCCCTTGTGCAAAATGGTGGCCAGAAGAAAGACTAAGACACTGGGAAGTTGACAAGCATGGTAGACATTCGCACACATTGGTTGAAACACTGGACAGTACATTACACATGGATTTCTAGGCTGTCTTTACATTGTAAGGACAATGAAATGCACCAAAAAACACATGGTCTTTTCTCATCCCCTTGCTAGGCTGGTCAGCTGCAGTGGCCCAGGTTTCTGAGACCAGCGGGCCTGGTGATCTGGGAACCTCCTGGATCCTCCTTCCATACAGAAAGAGGCTGCAGCACTGACTGTGTTGTGTGGCTCTACCCTGCCAGTTGTACACACTGGTGAGAGATGCCTGGAGCCACGCTGTGACTGTGAATCTGCCAAGCAGCCTGGGAGAGCAAATTATATAGCCCGCCTGCATTCCCCAAAGGATGGTTCTTTAAAATGGGAAAAGGGATACCAGGCATGTTCTGGAACTGGTCTGGCCTTGGCAGAGTGTGGTAGGATTACTGGTTTTTCGGTGTTTTAAAGGTAGAAACTTGTCATCATTCCAAATTGTATAACCTTTCAATAAATAACCCTTTTCCTTTTCCACCAAATGTCTGACCCCAGAGTTGTGCCTTTAGACAAGGAGCAGTAGAACCCCACTGGCTGTTCTGAAACAGCACTGGCTGCTCTATAACAGTTACATTATACCCTATCTATTAAACCTAAGTCCCAGGAAAATCATAATCTATTTTACTCCTTGGACATTTTGATCACTTGGATAATAAAAACGATCAGATGAGCCCTGGCTGGTGTGGCTCAGTAGATTGAGCGCTGGCCTGTGAACCAAAGGATCTCTAGTTTGATTCCCAGTCAGGGTACATGCCTGGGTTGCTTCAGACCAGGTTCCCAGTTAGGAGAGCTCATGAGACAACCACACATTGATGTTTCTGTCCTTCTCTTTCTCCCTCTCTTCCCCTCTCTCTAAAGATAAATAAGTAAAATCTTTTAAAAAATTATCAATTGAAATGACAGGCATCTACAGTATTTCAATAGAAATTTAAATTCTGAGTGCTTGAAATTTAAATTCCTTTCACTTTAATGAATCTATAAAATACATTTAACTGTATTCCTAATAGGTTCTCACACTGTCAGGTAAAAGTAACTGAATTCATAACTTGAAATATGTAACTAAAAATAAATTTTTGCCTGTGTTTTAAAATGTAAATGCCCTTGAACTATATCAGAAAAATAAGAAACCACAAGTAATCCCATATACACAGTTATGTACATATTTCTAAGAATAGACTTGTGAATCTCCATAGACTTTCAGCTATGTGTCAGCTTTGGTTTTTGAAACCTGACTTTATCTCTGTTCTGTATTTTATATTTCTCCTAAGACTAGAGACCTAGTCAATCTTTCTCTTATTCATCTTGTTTCTTTCATAATTTGCCTCAAACCTTTATCCTCTTAAATCTTTATGCATTCATTCTCTCATTATGAAATTATTGATAATGATAAATGACTCAAATTAACTTGAAATACTTTATATGTATATATACAAAAGAAGAGACTGTTGCTTCACCCATTAAAACATTTTTTACTAAAATAAAACTTATCTAAGGATGTTCATGCTTTTGATTAATGTAGCTAATAATAATTTATATAATTTAAAATAGATAATTTTTCAAACATGTATATTTTAGCCTGCAGATAACTTGCCTATTTCTATTAAAATATAAATATAGCTGTTATTCTGCTAATATATAATCTTTCAAAAATAAAAAAGACTAAAAACAACAGTGTAAGAATCAATTTAGAAGAAACTAGAAAATTATCTCTACTTTGTTTAATTCATTTTCATCTTTTCACTCTACAATGCAGAAAAGGAATGATCTTTTAGTCTTAACCTGAAGACACATATATTTGAATTTTTGTGCATTTCCTTGGGGAGTGGAGAATTTACTGACAAGTCAAAAGGGGGCAAAATGAACTAGTAGTCTTTTCAATTTCCCCCATTTTGTGCTTTGTGGGACAGAAACTCTGTTTAAAATGAGACCAATGTAAATCCTTGAGGAAAATCAGAATGTTTCCTTTTCTCTAAGACTAAATTTTCTCTTGAAATTCTGTATTAAAAATGAATGATCTATTTATATACAATTGAGAAATAGCTCTAACTTCAATTATGATTCACTTCAGAGTGATCAAAACCAATTAGAATAAATATATAATAACAAAGATCAGTTTTGATAGTGATATATAGCATTATCTCTACCACATTAAAATGTTCAAGCATAATGTGATTTTTTGGAAGCCTGCAATATTAGTTTCTATCTGTATTTTAAGCTTATAGCTATCCCCAAACGAATAGTCTATTGTTCAGCTACACAAAGGGGACCATTCCATTGACCCCCAGAGTGATCAGTAAGAGCTTCAAGTGGGAGAGTTCATTACCTGGGGCTTGGCAGGAATGAAAATGAATGCCATTAGGCACCACAAAATTTTACAACAGCTTTCAAAATTCTAGTCGCAGTGTTTGGTTCAGTGATCTATTGTGATCATCAGCCCCATTGAAAAATGAAAAATTATTTTTCACTTACTGTTTATTAATGTATCAATAATTTCACATATGTTAAATGATAATTATGCATAACAAAAATGTTACAATTATTAAGAGATTTTATTGATATGATCTTATTGGAATATAAAAATTATCTTCAGCCCTGGCTGTTGGCACAGTGGATAAGGCGCCAGCCTGTGAACCCAAAGGTCACTGGTTCTATTCCCAGCCAGGGCACATAACCAGGTTGCAAGCCAGGTCTCCAGCCAGGTCTATAGCTGGAGGCAGGTGAAAGGCAACTATACATAGATGTCTTTTTCCCTTGCTGCCTCTCTCCCTACCCCTCTCTCTAAAAATAATAAATAGCCCTGGCTGGTTTAGCAGTGGATAGATACCAGTGTGCAAACCCAAAGGTCACTGGTTCTATTCCCAGCCAGGGCACATAACCAGGTTGCAAACCAGGTCTCCAGCCAGGTCCATAGCTGGAGGCAGGTGAAAAGCAACCACACATTGATGCTTCTCTCCCTCTTTGACTCCCTCCCTTAACCTCTCTCTAAAAATAATAAATTAAAAAAATAATAATAAATAAATAAAATCTTTTAAAAAATTATCTTCAATCCTAAAATATTTTTTACTAGGAAGATCATTATATTATCTATGAACTAGAACCAGGTTTCCTTAGTTTTCATAGTAGAACTTACATTGACACTATATTATGTTATACCAAAACTTTATTTTATAGTGTACAGACTAATATAAAGATTACAAGAGTTCTCATTTTCATACAATGTGAGCAAAACTTTTGCAACCAAGATATGTAGTTTGGAGGATATTTGGAAAATATTCAATCCCCTCTTCTCCTACTGTAGAGCATTCTTTATTAATCCATTGACGTTGGGTTCAGCCTTGTGACCTGCTCTGGCCTATGCAATGATTGACAGAGGTGACACAAACATTGGTGTTAAATGTAATTGTCTGGGGTGCTTCATTGCTTGTGCTGTAATGATCTTTCACAAGAAGAGCCAAGGAGTCACTGCCCCTTCACATGAAGCTCAGATAAACCCACACAGGAACTGCAGTCTGAAGCCAAACAGATCTGTGCTTCAGCCTGAGCAATCTAACCTGTCTTCATGAGTTAAACTGCTATCACATTGTTATCAGAGAAGCCCTGGTTATTCTCACCAATGCAGTAAAGAATTATAGGTCAACGAGCCTATTGGTGTGCACACCAAATTTATTAATGAGAGGGAGAGCAAAAACAAGGGTGGCCAAAGGCTGGGTGGCAAGCTTGCCCTAGTGTGGTCAGAGGCAGGGGCTGGAGGGCCAAAGGCTCTAAGATCACAAGTCCTTTGTACTGAGTTGGCAGGATGGAGGTGTAGCAGTCACATATTGATTGACAGGTAAAGGTGGTGTTAGCTCTCCAGGCCTGGGACATGGATATCCAAAGATGTTAATAGGCATTTTCCTATAAGCACTATGGGTCCTTTCCCACCTTTAGGGCCTTGGGATGCAAACAGTTTCAGGGGCTTTCCTTCTCAGACAGTGGAAAGGGCACATACAATTCCAAGGACTTTCCTCTTTCCACGCTAACAGTGTTCCTTGTGATATTAAAACACCTGGAAATATTATCAGACCAGGTCCAGGATTACTGGGTTAGCAGGTAGGACAGTCTCCTTCTACTACTCATTCTCTTGTAACAAAACTGTAGGCCTGCAGGCACAAGAATAAATGTTTGCTCTTTGTTATAAGCTAGAGTTTTTGTATGGTTTGTTGTAGAGGATTATTATTATTAAAGCAAAAACCAAACATAACATAAAACAAAACAAAAACTGATAGATTAACTATAGAGAACTATTTAGATTTATTAGACACTCTAAAGCTATTCAAATGTACTTGCCAGCTCTGTCTTGGAAGAAAAACATAACTGTGAACTGGGCATTTCCAGTTTTAACTGATTACCTCAAGATGAAGTATAATAATTTTCTGGAAATAACAAGTTAGAGAATGATATAGTTGATGCATGAAATGTACTTTAAAGTACTTGACAGTTAAAAGAGAAGAAATGAGATAAATAAGAACAGCAAAATAATGGATATCAATCTTCTGTTAGACATTGTTGCTATTAACAAATTTTTCCAAGTTGATCATCAGTATTTTTTAAATTTCTTATTATCTGCCCTGGCTGGTGGCACAGAAGATAAGGCACCAGTCTGCAAACCCAAAGGTTGCTGGTTCCATACTCCAGCCAGGGCACAGAACCAGGTTGCAAGCCAGGTCTCTAGCCAGGTCCATAGCTGGAGGCAGGTGAAAGGCAACCTTACATTGATGTCTCTCTCCCTCTCTGCCTGTCTCCCTTCCCCTCTCTCTAAAAATAATAAAATCTTTTAAAATAAATATATAAATAAATATCTTATTATCTGATGGTGTAACCAAACAAAAGTATGAAAGTTGGGGGCTCCTGTCACTACAAAAGCCAAACTCATGAGGCAGATGCTGGTGCAAAAAGGAAGAGGTTTTACTCAGGTGCTGCATGATCTGGGAAAATGGTGGCCCCAAGCGCTAGCTCCTTAGCAATACTAACACAAAAACCCGAGTTCAGGGTCCCTGCTCCAATTTAAAGTACAGTCCTCTGGAGCCTGCAGGCAGCTGCTAAGCAGTCTAAGTCCCCATCCAGGTAGCTTAGCTTGTTTCCCAACTGCTGTTAATTTCAGGCTCCCTCCTGGAGCCGGAATGTGGAGTTTGCATGGCTATGGGCCATGTGGCTGCCAGGGCCACAAGGCTGTGTGCTCTCTGGTGGGAGAGAGTGCATGAACGTATACCTGCAGGTGTATCACCTAGTGACAAGAGAGAGAGACTCCCTCCTGTAGGCCACAAGCTACATGGCTACTAAGGCCACGTGGCCCATGGAGAGAAGAGGTGAGTACACTGTGAGAGTTCAGGTCACAAGCAAGACTTGCAAGAGTTAGAATCTTTCTTTGTTCCTCTGGGTTTATATTAGCTTGGCTTTGGGACAAACCAGGTGCTTTCTCAAAATGACCCATCAACTTCCCAAACTTTGGTGTGTCAATCCTACCTATTTCCAGGCTACACTGACAAGGCTTTTTGATTCTGAACCTCCCCCTGTACTATTTTGACATCTGTGGTGTTGCTACCTGCCTTCCTCTGGTCCCAACCCCAACCTGGTAAGCGGGGAAGAGCTTTTTCAGTTATCTTTCTAGTTATTAAGCACTGGGCCCTATCCAGTGATATTTCTAGCTTTCTATGCTCAGTGCAAGAATCTCCCCCTGCTGCCATCTTTGCCAATCAGGGAGACTTGCTGCACTATGAATAGACTGTCTATTCAGTAACAAATTAAAGTAATATATTATTTTTCAAATTTCTTGAAATTAAAAAGAAAACACACTGTTTCTCTTTCTGCTGAAGTAAACCATACTTTATTATGCTAAATTTACCATTTGTAAAAAAACATATTGCCAGATATGAAGTGAAGTGGTCCTTTTGTCCTTTGTTGATTTCTTGTCCTACAATATTTAATCCATCACTCAATCCTGATGTTTCTACATTTCAGGTAGCTCTTGAATCTAACAATTTATTTGCCTTTATGTTGCCTATGACTTATTCCAAATGGTCAGAATATTTATATAAAACAAATTCAATAAATTTGGCTCTGGAATGAACCTCCCACCATTTTTAATTTTTTTAAAGATAGTGGGATTTTTTTTTTTTTTCCTCTCTGATCTCTCCTTAGACTGTAGGTTCAAATTGGGAGCCAAGATCTAGGAATTCAAGATCTTATTTTGTAGTTTGTCACTATTTCTTACTGTTTGCTAGACTTTGTTTAATTATTTACCTGGCCATCTTATGACTAAACTTATTTAATTTTTCTCCAGTGTATTTGCCATTAAAAAATAAACTAAAAACAAGCAAATAAACAAAAATGATGAGAATGAAAAACAGCAAAAAATGGAAGGAAGAAAGCCATAAAAGGCAGAGAGTAAGAAGTTCTTCATTTACCTCAAGAGCTGGAAGAATCCTTACTGTTGATCTTTTGATGTTCAAGTGTAGGCGTCTTAAGAAGCCAGTTTCTAAGTCTTTTAATATAATACTTATCAGATGAGATATTGAGAGTTAGGAAATACATAGCTCTACAATCTTTCTACTTCCTTTCCTGAAAATTCTGGAAGTGGGGACAAATGGGTCATTGGAAGACAAGGAATCTACTTGTCTACTGGGAGGTAAGCACTATTAATATTATGGTTGTCTGCATGTAATTCTATATTTGAAGAGGTCTCCCAAAAATATTCAATCTAATGTGCTAAAATTTCTTCTCTTCTTTTTTCTTAAAACCAACATTTTAATTTATATACTGTCTACTGACTTGCCTAAATCCTGTTTCTTCTTCTAGACTATGTATTTGCTAAGTGCTGAGTCCTAGCAAGTTAACACAAAGTATCTAGAGTAGTATCTAGCATCTCTTTGGTGATAACTAAGTATTCTGAGACATATTTAACTAAATATCAACTATAATGGAAATTAAATATTTATACATTTATGATGATGATGAGTTATGAGTTTGTTCTGTGGGCAAGAAGTAGGTGACAGTATGATATGATTAATAAAGTGATTGTAAGGCAATTTTCAAGAGTTAGACCCGGTGGGTGTGGCTCAGTGGATTGGCACCGGCCTGTGAACCCAAAGGTCACTGGTTCGATTCCCAGTCAAGGCACATAACGTAACCAGGTTGCAAGCAGGTCTCCAGCCAGGTCTGTAGCTGGAGGCAGGTGAAAGGCAATCATACATTGATGTTACTCTCCCTTTCTTTCTTCCTCCCTGCCCTCCTCTCTGAAAATAATGAATAAAATCTTTTTAAAAAGTTTAAAAAAGTTGTAAAATATGTACTATAACAGCCATAGTTTCCATAGAGATGAGCTTTATCATACAAAAGCTTAAAGAAATTCTAATTTTAATTTTACTCTCCACTGAAATGAAAAACGTGTCTTTTAATTAAAATATATGAAATATAATTATTAAATAGCCAACAAAAACAGTGAAAACAGATATTAATAGATTTTACATTAGCATATCAGATTTGAGTCCTTTTGATACAGAGAGAAATCATTTTTTGTTATTATCATAACTTTGAACTAAGTAGTTTTGGTTCAGGTTTTTAAATTTTACTGCTGGTATTCTAGAAATGTTTAATAGAATGATTCCACATCTCACTTCTGAAAATATTTGCACTGGTGGAATTAATTATAGTAGCTCTCATATTACTATCTAGTTTCTCCTTGGGTTATGTTTAAAGTGATGTAAGAAAAATAGTGACTTACAGCATTGACCAATCAAAGCTTCTCAGAGAGTGGAAGGTAGAACTGTGATAATGGCTTTTTCTGCCTTCCTTGCACACTTCCTTCATCCTCTCCTGCTTTCATGCCCTTTCACTTACACTGGAGGCTTAAAATGACCACTCTCTCCCAGTTTAATCCATTCTTCTGATCTTCTATTACATGGCACTATCCTCATGGTGCATTCTGTGAGCCCCTCCTCATGACATTCTCTGTTTCTACTGAATGCCCTTGGACAGCCCCCAGTTATTTCACCACCAGGCATTACACTGATAAAGCATTTTCTTTATGTTCCCAAATGAGTTTGTCAGATCCTTTACATTCCTTATACCACATAACATAGTGCAGTGTACATAAGACCTACTCAAAATGCTTTTAAATCAAATTGAATGTTGTTCAGTGCTTAACATTTACCACAAAATAAATACTTTATGATGATGGTAATGACTCAGTTCTGCTTTATAATAAGAAAAAAAAAAATGAGAAGATTAAGAGACAATCTAGTTGACCTTCCCTACTTTTCACTCTTACTGGAAAAAAAGTTTCCCTTACCTGTACCTTTTTTTCCCTCCTACTGTGACTTTTTAATATAGGTGTAAAACTCTGGTGGGTACTTATAAGCATTGATGTTTAATCAAAATATATAAAAATTCTTATGAAAGAATCAACTCTGGGGAGGATAAAGTATAGTGTTAGATTAAACAACAGCATTGCTTCCTTGCAGCAGCTGCTTGGAAGCAGCTAAGTAGTAAGTAATGAACTAGTTAATTGTATATTCATAATGGGCTAAAAACAGTCATGCATTTTGCATCTTTCATTTGTGTCAACAGGGGGAGGGTCACACAGACTTTTAAAATCTTTCTGCAAAAAATCAATTTAGCGAAAAGATTATTCTAATGTGCCATTTTTACAGCATATTTGCTCTAGAGGATGATCCATCAGTGACCCCAGACTGTCCTACCCTGAAGGCTAATGCTGCTGTTTAAACCGAAGGTTGGTACAGCCACTCAAGATAAAATCCTGAACAGCAAGACAACACTTCCTAGCTTTCTGATCAGATTGCAGAACTTTCCCCTCACTAAGATGGAACCACTTTGGAGAGTTTTAATCTGACAGATATCGTTCCAGGTCAGGTCACCAGGAACCCCATCGGAAAGGGAGATCAGCAGGCACAATAAGGTGACGGAGGAGTCTGTCAGGCCCAGCCCCTGTGTGTGGCTGGGGAGTGGAGGAAGCTGACATGGGCAGAGGAGGACATGGCACAGTCACAACAGAGGCCTGTGCAAGCCAAGCCAGCAGCCAGCCCTGGAACTGGGGTGTCTTGGCCCAGGTATCACAAGTTGGTACAAGGAGGCCAGGCCTTCATCCCCTTGTGCTGTCAGTCATTGGATTCTGTTGTCCCTGGGAAGGGGACATATACTTGGGCAAAGTGGTGCTCTTCGGTCAAGATTTGGCCCTTGTTAGTGTCAATAATCCAGTAGTTGTGGGAATAAAGGTGGGGAACTTATAAAAGGAAAAATTTAGAAAGTGAGACTATATTAAAATATATGTTAATATATAATATAGTTGTATATCTACTTATGTTGTATTTTCTTCCAACTGTGAGAAAATTGTGTTTTTAAAGAGAATCCCTAAACAACATTTGATAAATTTTCCATTTATCAGAGTAAGAGTTCAAGTGGAGAATAATAGTCATTGGTATTTACAAATTCATGAATTGAACTGAAATAACGCATTAATGGAGTCCACACTTGTCTACTGATATTCTCATCAGTGTTCTAAATATTCACACTATTATCAATCTTGGATTTAGAACTAATAATTTCTTCTACTTGTGAAGCACTAATATTTAAGAAAACTGCCAGAAAATTATATATATACTCACTGAGTGAAAAATAACTTATAAACTCATAAATATTATTTATAAAATAAAACTATTAATACATTTTTTTAAATGCCAAATATAGGTGTCAGTGTTCCCTTGGGAAAGCATCGGAATACGGAGCCCTGTACAGGTCAGAGCAAGCCTGTAGGATCTGACAAAGCTGGGTGCACACAGGCTCCAATGCTCCAAGGGGGACCCTGGGTAAGAATCTGGCCTTGAAAATATTCCACAGGTCCTTTGAAGTCTGTGCCTATAACCTAACCTTCCTAAACTTAATTATTGCATCCACAGCAAATGTTAAAACCTTCACCCACACGTAATCTCACCCTCCCTAAAATTGTGTTAACCACCTGGAGTTCTCGGCATCACCTTATCCAAACTTAACAACTCCCTTCCTTTTGGATATTCTTCTGTGGTAATGAATTGTAGTGTGTATGAGCAACCCCCAACCTTGTGTGATCAATAAAAACCTTTGGAGGTGAGAAAACAGGGCTTTCTGTTAACCAGACGCTGGCTGGCCTTCTCTCCCCTAGCACACGCTGCCTGGGAAGTATTTGTTTCATCTGAGGCACCAAGGGGTCTCTGCTAAATGGTGTCCCTCACATAGGTGGATAAGTGTCTGTTAATTAAAAGCTACTGGAAAGAAAGATACAAGGAGTGGGATGGTGTAGGTGTGAAGACCTATTAAATTGAACAAAAATATCTATAAACACAAATACCTGTATTTACAAAGGTATATGTTTGTTTAAATGTATACGTATGCATGTAAAAGTGGAAGGAATTTCACTAAAAGAGGCATTGTAATAACCAAAAAATATATACCTCAGGCTAAAGAAAATATAATAACTTTTATTTTCTATATTCCTTTCATTTTCTATAAAATATAATAATATTATATATGTATAATACAGATATACATATACATGCACGTATCTACCACATTATTCATAAAATGATATCATTCCTTGGATCACACTATGTGGGAAAGCAAATAAAGCATTCATTATTTTTCTCTTAGTTTTTATATGCTAAAGAATAGGTAGAAGGAACTCTGGACAGTTCTGGCAACTGGAGACAATAGAAAGGAATAAATTCCTTACAAAAGGTAGTAAAAATTGTAATGTTGTTTTAATTCCCTGTCATATTTTTTTCTGGTAGACTTTTAAATGACAAAGGTGAATAACTGAATAAAATATTAGTTTTATCTTCTTTCCAACCCAAATGAATAGTCATTTGATTTTAGGGTTTAGCTGTTGTTATTGGTTTCCAAATGCTTTTGTTTTTATTTTTTCCACTTGTAAAAATATTTTTTCTTATTGTCATTCTTTGAACCTCAGTTCAGATGTCTATTTTTATTTACTCAGTTGTTTTTACACTGTAAAATTTTAAGTTATTTACCTGCATTTATATTATTATTAAAACATTTATTAGAAGAGAAGTGCTTAAAGAACAGTGTCTCCAGATATTTCAGAAGTAGCTAAACATTCTTTTCCCGCTTTTCATATCTTTGGTTACTTGTCACCTAAAGAATTACTGAATGATGCTTTTGAATTTTATTTTACTCTCACTCAGCACTCCTTCACATGTACAGATAGTACTTTACAGATTGGCTTTCCATATAGTGGGGTGTAGTCAACACTGATGCTTTTCTGATTGATCAAACCTGCTTCTTTTGTTGCTCACTGGCGACTGGGATAGTGATTTTGCTCACATCACTGTCAAGCACAACGTTATTGAAGTTTAAAAACAATGTATTTTCAGCCATTTTTCAGGCCAATTTAAAGGCCAAGGGAAAGCTATAAACATGCAATTGTTTTGCAAAACTTCCTGCCATAAAAGATTAGACATTGGGGTGAGGCTTTCTTTCCTATAACTTTAGGAAGTTATTTGCTGATTCTGATGAATCTCTTACAGCAAAGCTCTGTGGTTATAAAGCAGACAGATGTCTTTCTATTGGTAAACAAAGAAGCTCATTCTGTGCTAAGACCAAAAACTTGAGATTTACCAACTATCTGAATTCTGCTCGTCAGCTTTTCAGGTCTCAGAACTTACCTTGTCTGTTCCCTATTTTACTCAAAATAAAAAATTTTAATGACTTTATTCATTATATTCAGAGAGAAGGCAGGGAGGGAGGGAAAAAGAAAGAAGCATCAATGTATGGTTGCCTTTCACCTGCCACCAGCTGGGGACCTGGCTAGAGACCTGGCTTGCAACCTGGTTATGTGCCCTGACTAGACAATAGAACCAGCCGCCTTTGGGTTCACATGCTGGCGCCTCTCCACTGAGCCACACCAGACAAAGAGCTATTATTAAAATTTGTATTGTATTTTTTCTATTACCATTTGACCCCTCACCCCACCCCGTACCCTTTCCTTGCTATAATTACTACACTGTTGTCCATGTCCATGAGCCCTTTTTCTTCTTTGCTCAATCTCTCTGCCCCCCAGCCTCTTCCCCAATAGTTTTCATCCTGCCCTCCATCTATGAGTTGTCTCTATTTTGCTTGTTAGTTGTTTGTTTATTAAACTGGTATTGTTACAGAATGGGAGAAAGCCAAAATCCCCCACTCTTTGCATTTTGGAGACAGGGGTGGGACACTGAAGTAAGCCATTTTTACTGAGAGAGGTACCTTGCATATCTATGGCTGGTGACTAGTGTCTTGGTGATGCAAACAACTGGATAAACCTTTTACCACAAGAAGGGAGGGGTTTTTTTTTTGTTTGTTTGTTTGTTTGTTTTTTCCCACAGAATGATAATGTAAGAATTTACAGGGTGAAGCAAGATTTCACAGGTGGCTACAAATGGTCACCCTACCACTGCATCAGAAGTGCCATTATGGCTTAAAATAGGGCACAGACATGCAGTACCCTTGCCATGGGCATACAGACAAACTCTCTCTCTCTCTCTCTCTCTCTCTCTCTCTCTCTCTCTCTCTCTCTCTGCTGGAGGACCTGAAGACAGACATGTGGTCTGGGAAACAGAAAAAAACTCACCCGGTTCAGGAGGGAGGTGGGAGAGAGACATGCTGCTTGCACAGAGATGGGGAATGACATGTGGTGTAAGAGTTAGGAAGTATGCACAAGATCCTTTCCTAACTGGGTATAGCAGCTGCTGGGAACTTTGAATTTATAACTGGGATGCTCAACTGTGAACTGTTGTGTTTTTGAAAAATGGTACCATTTGCTAGGCTACTTTAAAGCTAGCCTAAGTGGGCAGGATGGTGTATTTCAGGTGTTTTTAAAGGGAGTGGGATTTACTGAATAATTGCACCTTTAATATAAATTTGTATAATCTTCAAATAAACAAAATTCCTTTCTTTCCTTTTTACCAGACTTTGTTATTAAGAGTCATTCTTGGCAGTGGGCAAATTGGGCCCATTAAAACTGAGGATCCCCCCTCCCCAAAATGGTCCTGTTATAATACGTTTGTTTATTAAACATATAAGTGAAATCATGTGGTATTTGATCAGATTCTGAGAGTCTTAGATTTACAAGTTCATTGGAGATATACTATGTACTTTGTAAATGTATATGTCTTAATTAACAGTGAGGATTTTATCAAGTGAGAAAAGGATATCAGTTCAACATGAGGAGTTTCTCAGTGTAGTAACAGCTTACTTAAGGTACAGTTACCTCTTAACCCCAATACATTATATGTCTACTTATAGTTTTGTGGGGGATCCCTGACCTGCAGAGATCCCTTGGTGCTGCAGATGAAATGAAGTCTTCCCAGGCAGCTTGTGTTAGGAGGTGGAAGGCAGGCTAGTGTCCTGGAACACAAAGCCTAGATAGCTTTCCTCCAAGGTCTTTTATTATGTGATAAGCTTAAGGGCATATAACATTCACATAAAACTCATTAATCAATGTTAAATAATGCTGATTATAGATATTGTTCAGGGATAACATTTGGAGGAGCAGGATAATATTTGAAGGAACACTGAGATCTCCCTCAGGTCAGAGTGTGTTGGACACTAAGATAGGGAGGGTGACTTCACTCTGGACCAACATTTAACACTTGTGGCTGGGGCAATAAATCTATCAAGGGAGGTAAAGCATAAGGCAAGCTTCAAAAGTTACATGGAATGTTCTTAAGTCCAGATTCCCACTGGGGGTCCTTTGATCACAGCATAGGGGCTTGTATGTACCCAGCCTTCCCAGTTTTACAGTCAGGTCTTATAGACATAGGCTGGCCCACATGGGACTCCATGCCACACCACCATTTGAGGAGAACCCCAACATCTCCCCCTTTTTAATGTGATATTAGTTAGACCAATGAAGCCCACAATAAAACACACAATATTATAATAATAAGTAGGTACTCAGTAGCTCCATTATCCATACTCTTGGATTAAGTCCATTAAGCCAGGTTTTTGGGTTCAGCCACTAGAGGTTATCATTCAAAGTTTGGAAAACACTTTACTCAGTCATTTTTTTAATGACTTTTTAACTTTTTTAAGTTGTTGATGTAACTCCAACTGCAGTTGATCAACCTTGCCTTTTAAGTTGGTGGAAAACACCCGCTGCAAGTGGGGGAATGCATAACTTGGAGAAGGCTGTATCACAGGTAAGGCATTGATAGGCAGCAAGGGCATCCTCCTGTGTTCTCCCAGCCACAAAACAGCTGAGAGATGAGCAAGAATCTCCTGGTCAGCCCTGGCTGGTGGCACAGTGGATAAGGTACCAGCCTGCAAACCCAAAGGTCACTGGTTTGATTCCCAGCCAGGACACATAACCAGGTTGCAAGCCAGGTCTCCAGCCAGTTCTATGCCTGGAGGCAGGCGAAAGGCAACCATACATTGATGTTTCTTTCTCTCTCTGCCTATCTTCCTTCCTTTCTCTCCAGAAACAATAAATAAAATATCTTAAAAAAAAAAAAAAAAAAAAAGAACCTCCTGGTCAATTTACATCTGCTGGAGCATCTCCTGGGTGGTATTGGTGAGGAGAACATCAACAGCATGGGCAGCCTGAACAGATTCAGTCAAAGCAGTGGCAGCACTGGCAGCAGCAGTAACGATAGCAGAAATGATGCAAGTGATGAGAGTCCCACATGGTGGAGCTTCATTCTCTTGGTGGGCAGCCAGAGGGGTCATGTAGGGATTGAAACACACACGTATCCTCTTTCCCATATTAGTAAATCAGCTGGTTTTTCCCAGTTTTCTTCTTCTTGAGGGTTCCTATTTACTTAACATAATGCTCTCCAGGTCCACCAATGCTGAAGCAAAAGGTAAGATTTTCTTCCTTTTTTTATGACTGGTAGTATTACATTGTGTAAATGTACCACAGTTTTTCTATCAGGACCTGTCTACTGATGTGTACTTGAGTTGTTTCTAGATCTTGGCTATTGTAATTAACACTGCAGTGAACATAAGGGTGCTTACAAAGGCCTACCCAGGAAGTATCTAACCATGTAATATTAAAAAAGAGACATTTATTGAAGAAGAAACAAGATATAAGTAGCATTGTATATACAAAAATGATACTTTAGTTCCCTTCAAAGTTTTGACCTTGAGAAAATTTGGTTCATTGGTAGTGATTTGAATCAAATCATTAGCAACTGCAAAATGATGTTCTTTCTGCTCTTGGTAGCAAAAACCATAGAACAACAGTGTACAAGGTTTCCCTTTTCTCCACGTTCTAGCTAACACTCACTTGTTGATTATTAATGATAGCCATTTTGACAGGTATTAGGTAATAATATTTCATTGTGGTTTTAATTTGTATTTCTCTGATGATTAGTGATATTGAGCATCTTTTCCTATGTCTATTGGCCATTTGTATTCCTTCCTGTTTAGAGAAGCATCTATTCAGGTCCTTTGCCCATTTTTAAAATTGGATTTATTTTTATTTTTTGGTGTTGAGTTGCATATGTTCTTTATAAATTTTGGATATTAGCCCTTTACAGATATATTGCTAGTGAATATGTTCTCCCATTCAGTGGGTTGGCTTCTTATTTTGTTGATGGTTCCCTTTGCCTGAGGAGATATACCAAAAAAAATTTTCCATGAAAAGTGTCTAAGATTTTACTGCCTATGTTCCCTTCTAGGATTTTTATGGTTTGCTCAGGTAGTGACCACAATCAGTGCTGAAACTATTGGTGCTGAAATAGGACCAGTAGTTCTAAATGCTGCCACCAGTGAAACTGCCCCAGTCAGAACTAAAGTAACCTCAGAGGTTAAGGATGTAAATCTAGAAGAAGCCATTCTCATCAATAATAACAAAGGCACAACAGAGAGTGAATGCTCTGGTGCATATGCTGACCTAGAGAAGAAAATTCTCCAGTTGTATCAGGGTCCTCTGCTGGAGACGATCTACAGGAAGAAGCCAGTGGTGAAGTTGAGTCCACTGTGGGTCAGGGATATTCTCCTGCAGAATCACACTTCAGCAAAAAATGCTGTAGCATTGAGTCTGATAGGAGCTGTTGAAGTTTTAGTAAACTTAGTTTTTAAAAAGCCTTCTTTTCTAGAAAACTTTAATGTGCCTTGAAGATTTTTGGTCTGTATTGATAGGTTTCAGGATTGAGACTTGACATTTTACATGTCTGAAGAGTTTTCAAGTTTCTGAGGTCAGAATATGACATTGCAATAAGAAGCTTTAAGAGTTTTATCTTTGGATTTAAATGTTATATCATAGCAGTTGAGCCATCTACACACACCTATATTCACTTTAATTTTTCTATACCTTTACTGTACTGTAATGTACATATATATATAAATCTAGATTCCTGAGCCTTGACTTGAGCTTATTTAAATAAAATTGACAAATCTTCTAAAAATTATGTAAAGTGAAAAATATAAGCTTCAAAACCACAATGTGCTGCCCTGTTAAGGATACACATTCAAAGCACTCCTACCGCCTCATAACTCAAAGAGGAGAGCATTATCTTCATCCCCACTTTATAGGAAAGTGACTAGAAAAACAGGTTAAATAACTGTCCAAAGTGCCAAAACTTATTAATGATGAGTATATTCATATTCAAATCCTCCCAGTTTACCTCCAGACCCTCCTTTCTTTAGGGAAAAAAATAACATTTTGTTCTTTCATTCTTCCAAACAAGAACAATACAACTCAATAGCAATGCACATTACTGGAAAAAACACAACTTCAACTGTAACTCAGCTATTAAGAAAAAGAACTGCTAATCACTCTTAAAATCACCACAGAAATCATAATTTAATGCATACAATAAATTAAAACAATGCAAACCTTTTCATTTCAAACATACACATAAGTCAGAATAACAAGTTCTAAATAAAAGCATCAGGTTTGTTATAAGAAGTTAATTAAAATTTGAGTATTTTATTCTTCAATTGTATGTGTGTTTATGTATGTGTGTACATGATTATATCTTTCAGAAAGCCTGGTAAAATCAGTGGCTAGAGAGAATGAGGTCATGTTACAACATATTATTTTCATTGCCTTCCATTCATTCAGTAGGCATACTGGTTAAAACAAAGCAAAAAATAAATAAATAAATAAGAAAGCATGAAGCAAAACAGAAGACTTGGTTCCTTCTCTTCTGAAACATACTATCTCTCTAAAAACTAGAAGCTAATATATAGGGAAGTTCATCATTATGCTAGAGACTTGTTTATATTTTTATATGTAAGTACTGAGAAAATTAAGGGACAAAGTTTCAAGGAGTGTAATTTTGCATAGCAGTACAGAAATGGAGGTTTGGATTAGAGAGAGAGGGGAAGGTATTTCATTGTAGGAAGGAATGCATAGTGATAGGTAGGGAGCTGTGAGCAAATGATTGACAAAAAGAAGCAACTAAGCTACAGTTGGATTTCACTGGGGGAGGATGGATGGGAGGAGAAAAAAGATGATTTCTTCTTGGGATTGGGTTTGTATTCCAATTCAGGAGAAATTTATTTAGGATCCTTAGGGAGAACTCCCTTTGACACTTTAATTCTAATGATATACAGTACCTTGTAGGGGGAGCAGGCAGGAAGCTGACTGGGAAAGGGAGAACAGTGTGCAGGTGTTTTGGGGAGTGCCCCTAGGATCAGCTCCTGGCAGTAGCCAGATTCAGGGAGACTTGGGCTGCAAAGCAGATCCATGGTAGGCCTTACACAGCCCTACAGGGATGTCTGAAGATGAGCTAACTCTCCATAGTCGCCCCCATGTGGGATAAGGGGCCAAGACTTGGTGCTTGAAATGCAGCAGGCCTCTGGGCGGAACAGCTCTTCAGCGGGCAGTGTTAGGCCTCTTTGTCAGCAGGAGTGACAACACTTGGGGGAAACAGATTCTCAGCTTCCAAAGGGGAGCCTGAGTGGCGCTTCACTGTGTTCTGAGATTGCTCTCTGACAGAGCAGTGATCCTGAGCAACAGAAAGAACTCAGTTAAAAAAATCTTATTCACCAAATCAGTCTCTCAGAATGGAGCCCAGATGACTAAATTAAAAAATAAACCTGCACAGGAAATTCTGTTGATCATCCAGGTTTCAGAACCACCGATCTAAAGGACATAAGTTATTCTCACAGAGCTTCAGAAATAGCAAAGCTTTTCTTTCTCTACTAGTCAGTAGTGTCACACAATACACACCACTCTTTAGTGGGCAGTGCAGAAGGATGAACAAAGAAACTATATTATGAATAACTCTGGCTTCAACAAAAAAACGCACGGGCATTTTAAGTGTATTCCACATTATATAAAAACAAAGAGGTGAAGAACAATAGGCAGCCCATTTAATTGCTATTGCACTTAAAAGAAATTACAGGTTTTGTTCATACTAATATAGAATAGACAAAAAAAAAAAAAGGAAGAAAGAAAAACTGTTATTCCATTCATTCTGTAGATAGATACATAATGATCTACCTGGGCAAGCAGGTAACATAAACTAATTTTTAATTTTACAATGCAGGAGCTCATTTATTGTGGAAATAGCATAGCATCTGTTCAATTTTTGTTCTAACATTTGGGGACAGACATTTAGAAAAAACTTACATGTTAAAAAATGTATAACAGGATCTTTTATCTGGATTTGTGGCCTATTGCTCTGACTCTTATTACTACTAAGAGGGATTATTGTCACCTTTTGCTCCAAATATTTGTCAGTATTTGATATTTACTGCTGTGTATTTTAGAGTAGTGAGTGCCCTTCATCTTCAAATACCTATTTGCCTCCAGAAATTTGTGTCTTCTCTCTCCTCACTGTTCCCCACTTCATCAGTGAGTTCAGAGATGCAAAAAGGTGTTTGAACCACTGAGGTAGAGCTAGCTGAAACCTGGTTCCTGGATAGAACTGGGTCTGTCTCTTTTTAGAAACAATATGCAGCTCTGACTGGAGTGCATCCCACTGAGACCTGCTAGAACACCAGAGCCCTCTCCTTTCAGACATAAGGTGCAACTGGTAAAATTCGTCTCTGTCCTGAATCAGTGAGGCTTGTTCATAGAGGTCACATATGAACCTTTATCAACTTAGAAAAGCTACACAATGAAAAAACAGCAACACTTGGGGACCAGCCTGTTTTTCTGTGGCATATCCAAGATCAAGCATTAACATAAAGGGAGGAAATGTTTCTATCTTAACTTTGTGTAACACTTCTTATCTGGACCAGGAGGGAGCTGGAGAGATCCCAGTAGCTGCAACAGAATTGGTGCTGATTTTTCAACTTCTCTAGATGGTAGCAGATTCAGTTGTACTTGACTTTCCAATGACAGTTTAGAGCAGTGTTTTGATGCAGTTCAAGCAAGAGGGAGATTTCTGTGGCGAGCAGGAGTGGGTCAAATCAGGGGAACTAGTGAGCTCCAAGATCTACTTGGGCAGGCGCCTCTGAGGGCAGAGTCTATGAGAAAGACTCACTAGGAAGCTTTAGTGTTACGAAGAGAAAACCTTCTAAAAATTTTGTTTGTTAATTAACCATTGTTATGTAGGATATTGATAAAGGGCCCTGATTCCAGGACCAGAGTGGTGAAACCCACCCAAATTAATTTTTTATGAGGAATTGCTGTGCTTACAAAAGGTGCTGAAACACCCTTTAGAGAAGGTAATAAAAGCAGGGCTTGCATTTTAGAATAAAGAATATGCAAATACTATGTCAGTTTGAAAACTCCCCTAAGGAATTATTTTACCATGTTCCAAGGTACAATAGTTCAGTATTAAACATAATTAAACAAATTATTTCTGTAGCTAGGAATAATTATATAAATCGGTCACTTGAGGTCACAAGCAATAAATATACAGTTATTCCTTAAATTACTAAAGCTATTGTGTTCTTCTCATTAAAAGGAGTATTTTAAGTAGGAAAACACTACAGTATTTCAGGCCATACTGTTTAGTACAGCATATGGATGGGGTTTTCTGATTGGTCTTAAAAGCATGGTTTTCTAGGTGCAGTATATATGTTCTCCTGACACTTTAAAGAACAGAATTCAGACAGTAAGTTCTTCCTCTGAGACTTCCAGGAAGATCAGAGGCTGAAGTTCTACAGATATTCATGAACAGAAGCACAAACCTCTCTTTTCCAGGAGCAGTACCTACCTACCGTCAGATTTGAAAAGAATACTCCCTGGGGAAACAAGGTTGATCGAATCCAGTTCTCAGGGGGCCAGAACTCTGCAGTTCTGTTTTGCCTGAAGTATCCCAAAGAGAGAGAGAAGCTTTTTGCCAAATACTATGCAGTTTTATTTCCAATCTTTTCCTCTTCCCACAATTACTCTTATATCCACTGGGAATTCTTAAGGTATTATCATAGTCCACAGGTATGCACCTTTTCTAAGAACTGAGGTGATTCAGATTCAGCTGTTCTCATTATGTTTTGTGTTTGTGTGAAAGGAGAGAAAGATAAAGAGGGAGGGAGGGGAAAGGAGAGGAGAGGAGAGGAAAGGAGAGGAGAGGAGGGGAGAGGAGAGGAGGGGAGAGGAAAGGAGAAAAGAAGAGAAGAGAAGAGAAGAGAAGAGAAGAGAAGAGATGTACTTTGAAAATCTCAGAATTTTTTATTTGAACACAACCATTTGAAATAGAACCCCCTTAGATGTGAGACACAGTAGTACACTGACCACCCTTCCTGTCTTTGTGACCAGTGCAGCCTAGAATTATTGACATCAGGTAAGTGTTTCCTTCTGAGCAAGGTTCACCTAATGCCAGAGGAAGGAATTTTTTTTTTTTTTTTTTTTTTTAAGTGTCAAGACCTCACATCTTGATACTAGAGAATTTTCTGAAAAGCTTCTAGCTCTCATGCCAGTGAGATTCTATCCCGGCATCTCTTGTCTCCTGGGGTGGGTCAGCATGAGTCTGCACTAAAAACTCATTCATTAGCACCTGTCAAGCCAAACTAAATGTGAGCTGATGTTGAGGAAGTAGGATTTCAAAGAGCACTGTGAGGCTTGTCTTTTCCAAGAACATTTTTGCCTAAGCCTTATATGCTATCTTTCCTTTGGATTTCTTGTGATGTTCTTGATTAAGTCAACTCTGAGCTAAACAACCAATTCTAGGTTTTTGTATTCAGAATATCATTACAATCCACATATATTAACTGAGGAGGTAGGAAGATTCTCAAGCTTTCTTTCAGTTTTCCAACTGTCAGTACAAATATGTACTTTCTTAACTCATTGCCACTTGAAAAGTCACAGTGTGGCTGAGATCGAGGACTGCCAAGTCTCAAAAAGTAAGCGTGGGTGTGAGGAGTTCACATTAATGTGTTAATCATCTATTGCAGCAGTTATTTATTTATAACATAAACTTGGGTGGAGTTGGTTGTCCCTGTGCAAACATGAGCACTTAAAGGGGTAGAGGCAACTAACGTACAAGAAGTTCAAAGAACACAGTAATTGCAGAAAGAGAAGCAGAGATATCCATGAGCAAAGCGTAGTAAATTACTGAGTTTTTGATGAATTTCTAGCTCTCGTTTGACTTATGGCCTGGTTCCTAGTTCTGGTTTGTCCTATGGTCTGATACCTCTTACTAGTCTGGAAATTAATCTTTGTGTTAGTTTGGAGCTAGTTAAAATTATTTCTGTTACTTCAAGTTAAAAAAGTCTAGGTAAGGCAGCAAAAGGTATTAACTGGTAGATATCAGCAATTATTGGGAGTGCATTGCATATAATACAATGCTTATTTTCTAGGATATATTGAACAAATACAGAAAGACAATCTGGGAAGAGGGTGGCAATGAGACTGGAAAAGACAAGATAGAAACCAAAGATTTGTTATAAAAGAAAATCCCAAAGGAGTTTGTGGCTGAAAAGACATACAAGAGAGGACTGATACCTGTGGTGAGGATTCAGGCTACAGAGAACTAACTCTAAAGGTACCTGATGTGTCACCATTTTGTTTTTCAAAATAATCTTTCAATAACTTCCTTTAAAAAAAAAGTAATGGAAAAGCATAGACCAAAATAAACAGTAATGGAAATAATATATAAAGCATTTGCTACTTTATTATTTTTATTTCTTAATTGTATTTTTTACCACTACCGTGTATCCCCTTCCATCTCCACCTACTCCCTCCTCCCCAAATCACTATTTGCAACTTTAAAGTATTGGTCTCTTTCCATGCATTTGATGAGAAAAGCAACTCCCCTCAACCTTTTGTATCCTTTGCTTTGTGAACATAGATTAAGGTTTTTAGACATTAAAAATGGAAGCTAAAGAGTGCTTTCTTTAGAAGAGAATTTCTTACTATTTAATGCACATCAATTTAGCCCTACACAATGCAATTGAAAACTGGGTGTTTCTATTTCAGTGAAAGTGTTGGGAAAACAGTGAGTGTAAGAGACTTCCTTGTAAATAGCCTCAGACAAGGCAAGTCACAGCTGAAGGACAGTGTATGCATTTATGTAGGATGGAAAGGATCATTAGTCACACATCTATCTTTTAGTCACTGAGAGAGCAATCCCCATTAGCAACATTATTTTGAATACTAAGAAAAATGTATGTTTGTCCTTGGAAATTCAATACATAGTGAATCAGGCAGCTGAGAAATTTGCAGGCACATGAGAAACTTAATTAACTCCATAATTTTATTGAATATTTTCTACATTACTAGGATAGTATATTAAAATGTTTCTTGGTGACCACAAAGCATAACTATAGCTCCACACGAAAAAGCCATGAGAGAAAATACGTGGAAAGGAATGAACCCAGTCTCTGCACAAGTTGCTTATAGTATGTAAAGGAAGAAACATCTTCCCAACTCATTTCTAAGTTGATGTCTCTAGTGTAAGAGGCACCAAGCCCTGCATCACAAAACCTTGATTTTGGTTTTGATCACTGCTATGGATACAGGTCTGGAGAAGCTAAGATTCCCTGTATGCTGACCTTGATCCATCAAATTTCTTTTCACTGGTTTTTCTGTTTTTCACCTGGGGTCTCCTCTAGTGCTGTGCCTACTGAAACAGGGCTCAGGCCCAACCTAAAATTGTTGGAGAATTTATATCCACAGTGACAAACCAAAATAGGAGAGGGAACCAATGGCAAAGACTCCTGTCTTACAGGTGAATGATTCATCTAAGTGTTCTGCATAATTCCCAGGTGCCCAGGGAAGCATTTGCCCTGGTAAACTTGCTAATGTCCTCTCCCATTGTCTTTTCTCTTTCTTTCTTTCACTTGCCTTGTTTCCTCCTAGTAAAATAACTGTACCCAAGTCTTGTCACTGGTTGTTTTTAAAGGGTCTTAATTTAAGACACTAAGTAATTGTAAATTAGAAGGTAAAAATATTAATACTAAAGTGAAATATTCAATATACTTTATTTTACCTATAAAATAGGTATATATACTTTTATATTCCATGTCTATAAAAAGTAATAGTTGAATTAAATTTTGCCAAACAAATCAGCCATTTAGAATTTTCTCGATTTCCCGAAGTTATTTTTTCTATTGCTTTAAGTTTATATTAATCCTTAGTAGTTAGTCATTTTTATAAATTAGCTCATCAGGCATTAAATATACTAATGGAAAAAATTTGTTTTGTAAATGAATAAATTACTTCAAACAAGAATAATTATCTTTTTAATTTGTGTTAATTTTAATATAATAAATTTCTTAATGTGGAAAGCCAAGCTTATTCTGCAAAATTGTACATAATGCATATATAAATTTTCATCTTGAAATAAATTCATTTTAATATCCTAAAGACATATAAACTTTAAAAAGACAAAATGGAATTGTTCTTCATGAATTAATTCCATAAGATTCTGTTATAGAGTTAAAAAATATATATCTTACATACATTTTGTAAACTTTAACTGGTAGTATTAGGTAGACAAATTTGAAAGGAAAACATACTTAGGTCAGATTTTGAATACATAACAATATTTGAAAAAATATATAAAATCACTTTAAGCCCTGGCTGGTGGCACAGTAGATAAGGTGCTGCTGGCCTGTGAACCTGAAGGCTACTGGTCCAATTCCCAGCCAGGGCACATAACCAGGTTGCAAGCCAAGTCTCCAGCCAGGTCCCAGCTGGAGGCAGGTGAAAGGCAACCATACATTGATGTCTCTCTGCCTCTCTCTCTAAAAAAATAATAAATAAATTTTTTTTAAAGAAAAATCATAAAATATTATTTAAATTAATTCTCTAAAATGAATGATAAAAATAATTAAAAATAACAGAATTCTAGTAACACAGATTGTAAATTTTTTAATTATTTACTCTCTGTTAAATATATGGTCAGTTTCAGTAACATATCTAGATAGTAATTGTATTAAATATAAACAAGTTCTTTATATGTAAAATTTATATTTAAAGAAAATCTTGAGTTGATAAGAGACAGAAATCTCTTAGTTTAGAAATTTCTCTTACTTTGCTTTGAAAGTCTTTCATGATGTTCTGGCAATTTTAGATCATTAATGTGAACAAATATAGTTATATTGTTCTAATAAAGAATCAACAGAAAAATACAATTAAAGATTTATTTGGAAATAATACATACTTTTAAGTCCAAAGTGATTATTATCTAAATAATAAATGATTATGAATGTGAGAAATGAGCAATTACTAATGTGGGACTCCAGCTTAGTAGATATTAATGTTTTTAAGGTAGAGTGCTCGCTTCAACAGCACATATACTAATATTTTTAAGGTAGTATGTATTCTTTACTCCTACTTTTAATTTACTCCAACTCAGTCTCTAATGTGCTTCAAAAACTTAGACTCCCTCTTGATCAACAATATATACACAAATAACTTAATTATTTATTTTGTTTGGTCAAGCTTGGTCAACTATATATGATTTCTGGTACCATGGTGCAGATTTTTCCATATTTCTACACTACTGTTAAACACATTCACCTAAATTATTAAATATGTTTCATCAAATGTGGTTATAAAAAATAAAAACACATCTATGTGTTATACACAGGAAAAAACGTTAACCATCCATAAAGTATTTCGGAGATCTGAGTTTCCAAATAAATGATAACTTATTTACTATTTACTGTGTAATTTTCAATAGAAAGATGTGTTCTATTTATTTCAATTTTCATCTTCCTTTCTTACATACACAGAACATCTTGAAATCACTATTCAGAGAATGTTAGTATACATGGGTAGTACACGTCAGCTAAAATCATTTTCTTGGAATTACGGAAGGGAAGATATTATGTTTATTATGAAATAAATATCTCCAAAGTTTCAGAAGGAAACATTATTTCTACAGTTAAATAAGATTAAATTCAGTGTAGGGAGGTGAAGTGGTTGACCCCTAATGCATACTGTAAGAACATACATTAATAGTGGGGAATTCAAATAAAGTTCTAAAATTAAATAGCTTACACAAAGTGTCAGTGTTTTTGAATAATTTCAGTGACAAATTAAATTCATCAACCTCCCTGAATTTTTTTATAATTCTCAGTTATAAACAATTGCATAATAACTATTGATCATCTCTCCCCAGCCCTTCTATTTCAAATTACATACTTAAAATGAGCCAAATGAATAGTGTTTATTCTTGATCTTCTAATACACATTGTATTCTAAATGAAAGTTAATTAAAATAATTTTCTATTGTAAAGCTGGCCTATGGAACATAGGATTCAGACACAATTGTTGTGTCTAAGTTTTTAAAAATTTGATATTTTTCAAAATTATTTCAGGTGCACTTATGTGATATTAAGTATTGCATGTTACTGAGCTTAAACAGTATGTTCAAAATAAATAATAACCCAGTGATTATAAAGACTAAGAAAATGAATTTGAGTTACATCAATTCTATCATTCCATATAACCATTTGAAATTTTTAATTTGTATTTAAAATTTAGAGCATAAACTGTGAGGTGTAATATTCTGTTTTGTTTAATAAATGAGTGAAGTTTTTAGTTCATACATAAAACATGTTGCTAAATTTGACTATTTTGAAACTAAATATTAGCTCAAGAAAATCATTATTACTGAATATTGCATGGTTATTATGGAAAGTAGTTTTGTCTTTTAGAGGATGTTGATACTAGAAAATGAAATTATTCTGAATTTTCAAGTGCGATATATATGCCACTGTTCACGTATTTACTGAATTAGATTAACAGTGAAACTAGAGGATACACTGAGATGCTTTCACAACATTCCTATTTATTGC
Source organism: Noctilio leporinus (assembly GCA_004026585.1). Lineage (NCBI taxonomy): Eukaryota > Metazoa > Chordata > Mammalia > Chiroptera > Noctilionidae > Noctilio > Noctilio leporinus. The sequence continues at coordinate 49,875 of PVIW01007459.1, forward strand.
TGCCTGTCCTGAGCTAAAATGATGGCACAGAGGTAATTTCAGAAAGGTACATAGATGTTTTAGTAAAAATTCAAACAAATATAATTCATAATCATTCTTAATTATGGATCTTGTATTAATTTTGCCTTCCTGTTCTTGGAAGATTAAAAATGTTCTTTAATTTTAAACAATGAATACTTATTGTTCTTTAATTTTAAACAATGAATACTTATGGAAGCCAATGTAGGTAAAGGAAACAATGTAGGTAATAGTTTCACTCCCATTTTGACCTAACTACTGACAAGTTTTAAGCCTCAGTATTTCTATTTCCCATTCCACCCCACTTATGGAAAAGTTATTTGAAAAGCCCAGATATTTCCTCTCCTGGTGCTGCTAAATTCAACAGAGGTAATCCCTGCCCTAACCAGGGAAACCACAGCTAGCCCCACCCCTTAACAACCAGAAATCCTAGGCTAATCTCTTGCTCTCTTAAACTGTTTTTGGAGCTGTCTGGAAGCTTGCTCAGCTATCCCTCAAAAGCCTCATTTTGTTAGTAGCATTCCTTTCTCATACCTTCTTGGTGTGTGTGTATGTGAGATCATCAGTCTAGACATCTAAACCAAATTTGGGGAGAACGAAGATGGCGGAGGAGTAAGTGGAGCTACACCAATCTCCTCCCAACACCAAACTGGAATTACAATTTAATTGAGGAGAAATCATCCAGAATAACCAACAGAACACCAACTGGAAAGAAGCCTGATTACCACAGACAGAACAAAAGAACTGATTCATCACTATGTGACCTGTAGGAAGTACAGAGATGCAACAGGGCTGGTGGAGCTCCCATGGGTGACAGCTAAAGGAACAGAGAAACATCACAGCAGCTGGGGCTCCACCTGAGAAGGGTGGGATCTAAACCCACAACTGAGCTTCCCAGCCTACAACAACACAGCTGAAAGTAAAACAGTACCCAGCTTGGAAAAGCAAAGAGCCCCCAGGTTTAGCTGACTTGACAGGGAGACTAAGCTCTTAAAGGTACCATGCATGAAAATACAGAGGCATTTACCTACCCTGGGCTCCAGCAGAGAAAGGGCAGAGTGGACTAGAGATACTTAAGGAGGATTTGGGTCAGTGGCTTTAGGGGGAGAGTTGATGGAGCACCTCTTGAGTCCAGTGCTGACCCATCCCCCATACAGCCAGCAGACCACTCTTCTCCAAAGAGCAGGGGTCTGAGGGGAAGCCACAGCCCCATCCACAGGAATTAATCCACCCCACCCAGCAGTACCTAAACCTGATCTTAGATCATAGACTGATTGGATTAATAACTAGAGGAGACAGACAAAGACAGTGGATCTCTGGTAGTCTCCAACTGGCTGACTAGGCCCAGACTGGGACAAGAGCTGATGTCACCAAGCACAAATCCAGGAAGTGAAAAAAGTGCACCTCTACACCACAGAAGGTCAGACCACTAAGGCAGTAAGTCAAAGCAAACCAATCCAAGAAGCAGAAACAAACAAGAGTCACCTAAAATGGGGAGACAAAGAAATAAACCCTCACAAATGGAAAGGAGGAATTCCCAGGAAGAGTGAAATAGAGGCAAGTACACTCTCAAACTTGGAACTCAAAATAATGATGATAGAGAAGCTCAATGAGCTCAGCAAGTTCAAAGAAAACTACAAACAACTCCAAGGAAAATACAAAGAACTCCAGGAAAGCTACAATGAACTTACTGAGAACTATACCAGCATTAAAAAGGACATAGAAACCATCAATAAGAGCCAGGAGGAAATGAAGAATACAATTTCCAAATTGAAGAACACAGTAGAAGGAATCAAAAGCAGGCTAGAGAAAGCAGAGGATCAAATCATTGAGCTGGAGGTCAATGTTGAAAAAAATTCCCAGGTAGTGCAACAAAATGAAAAAAGACTGAATAAGAATGAAGAGGTTTTAAGAGAGCTACAGGGCAACATGAAACTTTATAACATTCATATCATAGGGATAGCAGAAAGAGAAGAGGAGGGGCTAGGGATAGAAAACCTGTTTGAAAAAGTAATGACAAAAAACTTCCCTAACTTGAAGAGAGAAAATGTCATGCAAACACAGGAAGCACAGAGGGTTCCATGGAAGATGAATCCAAACAGGCGCACTCCAAGACACATCATAATGAAAATGGCAAATTTAAAAGTCAAGGAGAGAATCCTGAAAGCAGCAAGAGAGAAACAGCTAATATCATACAAGGGGGCTCCCATAAGGTTATCAGCTGATTTCTCAACAGAAACACAACAAGCCAGAAGGGAATGGCAAAAAATATAATTCAAGCAATGAACAACAAAGGCCTGCAACCAAGAATACTCTACCCAGCAAGGCTGTCATTCAAAATGGAAGGTGAAATAAGGAGTTTCCCAGACAAAAGAAGTCTAAAAGAATACATCTCCACCAAACTAGCATTGCAAGAGATGCTAAAGGGTCTGCTTTAAGAAGATGAAGAGACACTGACAGGAACACAGGTACAAAGGTAAATGTATTAAATGCACCAATCAAAAGACATAGGGGAGCTGAATGGATAAGAACCAACTTGAACTTATGAATGCTTTAAAGTGATCTTGTTATAAATAGACTTTACTAAATAAGGTACAATTTTGTATATTACTTGTATCTGCATTACTGCAGGTTAAGGAATCATTTCACAATATGGGAAAACCATATTACTTACAATAACTCAGAAAAATCAAATGCAGTTAAGGAAGGAGAAAAAATAAGAAAATGTGGATGTATATTGCATAGAACACATGCTATCTTTCTTATTCACTGTTACAAAATATGTGCTTTTTGTGGGTGTGTAATATATAGACTTTGTTAGCAATTTGTGTTTTAAATAGCAACCAACTAGTTGTTGGTGTGTTGTGAAATCAGTCAATCTTTAGGTTAGAAAAGATGCTGAGAATGAAGACCAATCTGGATGGAAGTTGCAAACTACTAAACTGTATGATTCATGTACATAGGCAATATATATTCTCATATTAGCATGTAAATTAGATGAGATGCTTTTCAACTAAATCATGGAAATACACATATCCAGTTATGAAGACCCCCAAACTGGGGATACTTGGGAAAAGGAATTGATGCTATAGTAAACTTTATTATTGAAATGTGAACATGCCTAATCTCTACTTCAACAGACTCTTAAATAGTTCAGGGTTTAGTTTAGGACCACATAGGAAGTCAACCACAAGTTTAAAAAATAGCTAGAATACTGTTCTACAAAATTATTTAAAGCCTAGGGATTTTTATTTTTTACCTCAACTTAGTAGACATAATAATTTCTACTCTGGGAACCAGCTGAGCACTTCAAGTGTCATTATTTCTGAAGGCTTCAACTTGTAAAACACATGTAGAGGAAAAACAGAGGGTATTGAAAGAAGTAAAACCTGTGCACAGCCTAAAAAAATAAATCTACTGTTTCAGATGGAAAAATCCAAAAAGAATAAGTTGTAGTTCTAGTAGCTTAAAATAAAGATGAGCTGTATTATTGGAGTGGGGAGGATCTGACTAAAAAACCAAATTCGTTTTTTACTATGTGTTTGGCACTGTCTCTAGGACAACTTTCACAAAAGTGAGTTCTGCAATACACCATTTCTGTAATATATTTCACAAAAATATCATTCCAGAATAAAATAAGTATTAAAGAAGAAAACATCTGTTTAATTTTGCTACAATATATCTGAAATACTATCATTTAACATGTAATAATTATGTAAGCTATTGGCATATTTTAATTTTTTTTGTATTAACTCTTCAAAATCCAGTATGTACTTTAAATATATGTTTAAAAAATGTGTGTGTGTAAATGTGTGTTTGCATGTGTTTGGTAATATTGCAATTCATATTACTTAAAAGAGTAATTCTTTAAACGAATTAATGTAGGCATTTTGGAATAATGAAAAGAAAACTTTGCATTAATATGATTTGAGACGCTGACAGAAGGCTTTAATTAAATGGTGAATTCTCTGGATGTGAAAGGGAAAAAAATGTACACATTGGTGGTTACAGAATAAATGGGAATGTTAAGAAAAAGGGAACGGAGAGCCAAAGAACTTATGTGCATGACACATGGACATGAACTAAGGAGGCATTGCTGGAGGAAATGGGGTACTGTGTGGAGGGGGGCAAAGGGGACAACTATAATAACAAAATAAATAAAATATATTAATAAAATAAGTAAACAAATAAACCAAAGTTGAGTAGAGGTTTCATCTACCCTCTAATGAGTGAATGTGCATGACAAGGTAGTTCTCTCGATGTAGTATACATACTGAAGCTTTAGTCAATATGCCAAGACTGTAGTAATATGGAAGAACCACTCTTCTATCTCAACACTTTGAAATATTGGGGATATTAACCACACAACAAACATTTTATGTCTAGCTGAACTCAAATCCAAGATATATAAACCTCTAAATTATGAAAACTAAAAAAAAAAAAAAAAAAAAAAAAAAAAAAAAAAAAAAAAAAAAAAAAAAAAAAAAAAAAAAAAAAAAAAAAAAAAAAAAAAAAAAAACATTTAAAATAGATTTAAAGATTAAATGGCTCAAAAAATAAAATATAGACATTAACAGCTGGTTGCTGAAATTTTTCAGCATCTTAAAGGAGGAAAATATAAATCTCAATCCCTTATTCTTATGAGGCATAGCAACTAAAATACTTGAATAAAACTAGCCATCATAAAATTATATACCACCAATGAAATAGAACTAGAAACACATTTATATTTACTAAGAGTCATGGATGGATCATCAGTCTTAAGAAAATAAAACTCCAGGCTTATACTATGCAATAATGTTGGATCAAAATATATTATAATCAAATGGTCCTGGGGATCTTAAGTTAAAAAGAAAACCATAAAAAAATTTCCCCAGAATTAAAGAATTCTACTTCAGGTATTCTAAGATATTTAAATTTTAAACACAGAAAAGCTGAAAAGGTAACAGATAAGCTCATATATACTGACTAGGAATACAAGGCACAATCTTATAATAACAGGTCTACAATCCAGGTCTTGGAAGGTTTGCTTTTGAATCAGCTTCCAATAAAGACCATGTCACAGGCATACTGAAACCCACACAAAAGTACTAAGAAGTAAGAGCAAGTGTCAATTGTTCTAACTCATTGGAAAGCTTATACAATAAAACTGAAAGTCAGAAGACACCTTTGACAAGCCAGTCAAACATTCAATGTTAAAAAGTAAGATGGAAAAAACTTAAAAACAATATACTGTATTAAAATAGTAAGCATATTTTTAAATAAATTGAAATGGAGAGGTTATGCAGTGGATAATACATACCTGAAGGATGAATTATTGATATAGATACATGTGAAGAAATCATTCAAAATGAAGAACAGAGAGGCGAAGGGATTAAAAAAAGAGATCAATCGGTTAAATGAAAGAGTAACTATAGATCCACATGTTATTGGGGAAAACACTTTTTACAAAGTTGTGAGCTGCAGAGTTAATTAAAGGATATTTAAGATGATTTCAAAGGGTGAATTATAACTTGACTTTTAAAATAAATATACATGTGGTATGCAAGTAGATTATTACTTAGAGGAACAAATTATGGCTTTAGAGGATTCTCTAACAAGAAATCAGGAAAACAACAAGGTAATCATTCAATTCATAAAGCTAGGATGATGAAAATTAAAATAGGGCTACTAAGCCCTGGCTGGTAGCTCAGTGGATAGGTGCCGGCCTGCGAACCCAAAGGTTGTTGGTTCAATTCCCAGCCAGGGCACATTAGTAGGTTGCAAGCCAGGTCTGTAGCTGGAGGCAGGTGAAAGGCAACCATACAGTGATGTTTAGCTCCCTGTCTGCCTCCCTCCCTTCCCCTCTCTCTAAAAATAATAAAATCTTTAAAAAATAAAATAAAATAAGACTATTTTATCTTCATTCAATCATCAGTGGGGATAGTGAAGGAAATTAGAAAATTGTGGAGTTGTTATCATTATTTATTGTAATGTTATTGGATTTAGTGCCAATAGGCTAGGGATACCTGTGTCCTCCAAGTCAGTGGACAACTTCCTATAACAAAGAATATCTAACTCTACCTGCCAACAAACTGTCCATTAAAAACATATGGTGGTCAAAAATTGTTTTGAAAAGTATGAAACTTCTTGTTTGATGAAATTGTGTAATGGGAGCTCCCATACACTGCTTGAAGAGCAATTCGAAATATTTGATAAAGTTGAAAATGTTCACATTCTATATTCATACTATGAATCAGACTTAGAGGAACACTTCCACTTACAGGTATGTATTTTAGAGAAGTTCATGCACATGTGTACCCAGAAAAGATAAAAAATATTACCACAGCAATGTTTGGAACAGGAAAAATTTAGGAATTTTAGATGTAAACAATAGATAGGATCAATGAATGGTGGCATATTCGCATAAATGAATAAATTTTTGTATATGCAGATACATCATAAATTGTTGAGTGGAAAATAAATTTGAAGAATAGTTTGGAAAAAAGCTCAAAAATCAACACATAATTGTATATGTTATTTAAAGATGCACATATGTAAAATTATGAATGGGAAGTTTGAGCATCCTCATTATTAGGGCTATCTCTGAAAAAGAGAGGCAAGGAAAGGAAGACACATGGAGCTTCATTTCGTGTATTACTTCACTTTTCCTGTTAGAGGCAAGCACAACAAAACCTTTGTTAATTTTGTCCAATGTTTACGTTACTGTATGTTGCCCTCAGTAACTTGATATATTGTTTGAACACATTTTTTCACTAACAATCTCAAGCTCACCAAATTATCTAGTTTAAATGTACATGGACACACTAAATTAAAAAGTAGAGTCTACACTGTAATAAAGTCATTAGGTTACAAATTTTCTGCTTTGTGTCCTATACTGTACTATCTTTTTTATATTTCCACTCCATCCTGAGTATTCCCCATTGCACTAAAATTTTGGACTTAGCTAGTTCACATATTTAAAAACTTTCTTAGCTAACAATTGTCGCCTATAAATTAAATTAACCAAACATTTTAAAAACCATGGCTTTTTCCCCCCTGAACTTTGAAATAGAGGTCTTGTTTCTTAGTAGCTCATGGTTTAATGGAAATAAAAGTTTAAATAAAACTAAAATAAATACACTAGACTTCATTATAGAATATTAAGTAATAAAAATCACATAAAATATTTTAGATGGAATATAAGAAAGGGGTATATTGAAATGAGAGAAATTAAGTCAGGGGAAGGTATTCTATTAGAGTAAATAAAAATAACTTTAAAAAAGTAAGAGAGAGCAAGACATACAGTTTCAACATTTGTCTAGAATATTGGAAAAGGAACTATTTGACCACATTGCAGATTATGAGGGCAGTGAGTACTTAGGCAGGTGAAAAGAAAAGAGAAAAGGCTAGCCTGGGTTGGTGTTGGGAAGTACAGAGGACATTCAAACCTGCAATCTGGGAAAATTAATTCAAAAGTTATGTGGAGAAGATCATCATGGTCTTCAATAGATGTTGAATAAAGGGGCAACGGCTGCCTTTTATAAGTAAAGTCACATGGAGGCACCCATTCATTTTACTAACTCCTCTCTATGCTTTCTATTTTGCTTGGTGATAGATGCTTCTACAAGAACCTCAGCTCAGTGCCAAATAGGAGACTCTTCTGAAGCCAAACTCTTTCTATGCCTGTATTATTACCTATTGCTAGGACACCATCTTTTGCTTATAACTAAAGAGCCCTAAGAGCATTCTTGTTTGCTCAAAGCCAGTCTGACATCAAATGAACCCTAACACCTTCCCCAGGGAAGGAGATTTTTCCCAAGTCCATCACTTGTGTGGGTGGAATTCATTCATGTTTCTCAAGTAATACTCCACTTATAATAACATGATTAAGATTGAAAATTTTGCTTAAGGAAACTTATTTTTCTAATCAGGAAGGTCTCTTTAATACAAAAGTAATGAGAACATTATATTTATCAAGCCCATCTAACACCATTGAACAGAATATCCTTTTATCTGACATCAGTTCACATACAGATCTGAGGTTGGTTGTGAAGAGGTGATTTTCTTTTTTCTTTTCTTTTCCTTTTTTTGGCAAAATGTCAACTTAATAGAAAAGAAAAGGAACACATACAAAGCATCAAGCATTCTCTCAAACTTTAAAATTTTTCAGCATTATTAGGATTTTATTTTTTGTTTTCTGATTACTTGTGTGTTTACTCCCTGTAGTAACCTTGGGATAAATTTGATAAAGGAACCAGAAACCAAGTTGTCCTTAAAGGGAGAAACCCAAAAAGTACCCTGTGATATTTTTTTAAAAATAAACACAATGTGAATTAAAAAATAAAAAAAGATAAATAAAAAGGTTTAAAGAATTCCTCCTGTTCTGGCCCTTTCCTTTGTTTGATTCATCAGGAATGCTGATGTGATTCATCATCTTCACTTCAACTATTGGGATGAAAACTTCCAGAAATGCTGAAAGGACCAGGAGGGCAGCATTTCTTTCTGTCATGATGAATCTAGCTATGGGGAGAGGAGTGAAATGTGAAGTTCTAAAGCAACGCTGCTTCACAAATATTGTGCTATTTATTCCTACCAGATGCCAAAACTGATCAAAGTAACCCACCATCAATTCACAATGATGAACTCATGAGCAGACATTATACATGAAACTTATAAAGCCATGCTTGCTCCAAAATAGCTTACTACCTCAGGAAGACTCCTTTTGATAACAACAAAACACAAACAAACAAACAAAACCCCACACATTGCAGCTTTGCTATTCAGAAACAACCATTATGCTTTCTTTTCTTTTTCTTTTTTAAGAGGCTACAATTATATCTTGTATGCAATGCTATTTTGAGCTAAAATATTAAATTATAGTTTTTCTTTCAGTGTTTGAACAAGCTCAAATACATGTCTTTGATCAGTTTGAAAACACCTGCTGTCATCCTAGGCAACATTAGCTTTAGCCTGGAGGTACTTGTATCAACTTTTCAAGGATTTTTGAATTTTAATCTCTAACTATCCAAAATGTTTGGAACACAGAGTAACTTGGAAGTAAAAATATAGCAGATAGACTATTATAACATTTCTAAAAGATACAAAGGAAGACTCAAATAATAAAGAAAGTAGCATGGTTCCTGGATAGGAAAGTAGATCATTATAAGAAATTGATTTTACTAAAATGAATTTATATGGTGAAAATTTTCTTTAAAATGTATCAAAACTATTCTTAATCTCTTATTGAATAGAAACACTCAAGAAGAAGCAGAAAGCATGAATGGACCAATACAATGAGTGAAATTGAAGCAGTAATCAAAAAATTCCTGGTACACAAAAGCCCTGGACCAATGGCTACCCAAGTGAATTTTATCAAACATTTCTAAGACTGTATCAAAAAAAATTATGACAAGGAAATACTATCAAACTATTTCTATGTGGCCAGTATTATCCTAAATCCCAAACCAGGTCAAGACACAACAAAGAAAGAAAACTACAGGCCAATATTGCTGATGGACATAGATGCTAAAATGCTCAACAAAATATTGGCAAACTGGATCCAACAATACATTAAAAAGATGATACACCATGATCAAGTGGGATTCATCCCAGGGATGCAAAGATGGCATAATATTTTCAAATGAATAAGTGTAATATGTCATGTAAACAAAATGAAAGGCAAAAACCAAATGATCAGATCAATAGATGCTGAAGGAGCATTTGATAAAGCATAGCACCCATTTGTAGTAAAAATGATCAGCTAAGTAGGAACAGACAGAGCATACTTCAACATAATAAAGGACATATGTAAGAAAAGAAACTAGCAGCCAACATCATACTCAATGGACAAAAACTAAAAGCTTTCCCCCTAAGATCAGGAAAAAGACAAGGGTGTCTACTCTCTCCATTTCTATTCAACATAGTTTTTGAAGTTGTAGCCACAGTGATTGGATTTGAAAAATAAATTAAAAGCATTCAAGTTGGAAAGGAGAAAGTAAAACTGTCATTGTTTGCAGATGATGTGATAGCGTACCTAGAAAACACTATAGACTCCACCAAAAAACTATTCAACCAAATAAGTAAATTTGACAAAAATAGCTGAATACAAAGTCAATATCCAGAAATCAAAGGCATTTTTGTACATCAACAATGAACATCAGAAATAGAAACTAAAAAAAAAAAAAAAATTCCATTCACTATAGCAACAAGAAAAATAAAGTACCTTGGAATAAACTTAACCAAAAGGGTAAATAACCTGTATTCAGAAAACTACAGAACACTGAAGAAAAAAATTAAGACAGATACAAATAAATGGAAGCATATACTTTGTTCACAGATGGGAAGACTTAACATCATTAAAATGTCCATACTACCCAAAACAATCTATAGATTCAATACAATCCCAATTAAAATACCATGACATAATTCACAGATCCAGAAGAAATACATCAAAAATTTATATAGTTCTGCTATGAGCATAGGGGTTATTTTGAATCAGTGTTTCAGTATGGAATTCCCTCAAAAATCTAAAACCAGAACTGCCTTTTTATCCAGAAATTCCACTGTTGGGATTATACCTGAATAATCCTGAAACACTGATTCAAAATAACCTATGCACCACTATGTTCATAGCAGAACTATTTACAATAGTCAAGTACTGGAAATAGCCTAAGTGCCCATCATGTGTGGATGAATGGATCCAAAAATTTTGGTATATTTACACAATGGAATACCATACAGCAGCAAGAAAGAAGAAACTCCTACCTTTTGCAACAGCATGATTGGAACTGGAGAGTATTATGCTTAGTAAAATAAGCCAGTCAGTAAAAGACAAATACCATATGATCTGATCTGATCTAATGCAGGAAACGAATGAACAAAACAAATAAATGAGCAAAATAGAACCAGAGACATGGAAACAAGGGACGGACTGACAATGACCAGAGGGAAGTGGGAAGGAGAAAGTGGAAAAGAAGGGGAAGGATCTAGTCCAGGGAATAGTATAAATGACCCATGGACATGGACAATAGGTTAGTAATTGACTGTGGGAGAGAGGATGGGGTAGGTGGGGCAGGGAAGAGCAATGTGGGAAAAAAATGAGACAACTGTAATAAAATAATAAATTAATTTAAAAATTATTCTAATGTATCAATAACATATTTAAAATAAAATGAAAAACTTAAAAATAATAAACTGCATAGTTGGAAAATTCAGCAAATTCTCTATGTTTATACTAGACATTAAACACATAAAAATTTACAGGGCAGTATTTTTTGTACATTAGAGCAGCCATTTATAAACTATTATATAAAATATTTAAAAGGATGTAGTAAATGAGGTGTTTTATTTTATTAATTTTGGACTATAAGTTCAGACAAATATTTAGAAAATAATTGATCATATTTATGAAGAATTATTTAAGTAATAATGCCTAAGTAGTATAGTTTAGGAATGCTCTTTAATAAAATGACCAAATTAAAAATACATTTATGTATAAAAGTGTTTTTACAAATTACCTATTTTAGCTAATTTTGAGAATATTAAGAAATGTTTAAGTAATATGTTTAACAATTAAACCTACATTTATACAGATTTTAATAATAAATATTCATAGTATATTAAAGGAACATATTTAAATATCATATGTAGTTTGTTTTAGTTATGCAAACTATACATCAAATACAAGCAAAACAGAAATAATACAATTATCTCATGTGTGAACTATAATGAATAAAATAAAGTGATGTAAAAATAAAACCAGAGGCATGGATACATGGAACAGACTGACAGATCTCAGGGGACAGGGGGGTGGGAAATTGGAAGAGATTAGCCAATGAACATATATGCATATATGTGTAACCCATGGACGCAGACAACAATGTGAAGGTCAGGGTTGGGCAGGGGATTAGGGCTGGGTAGAAGGAGGCAAAAGCAGAGGAATGGGCAACATCTGTAATAGCATCAACAATAGTAGATAAATAAATATTTAAGACAAAAAAAATTTTAAAGCTAGAATGATTTATTTTCCATAATCTATAAAAGAGAAAAAATGTCGATGGAATCCACAAATAGTACATACTTTAAATGCTTACTATATACAAGTATTTTAGTCTTGGATTAATCTGTAGGAAGTTGTGATGTCAGGATAATAAGATTAAGGGACAAGGGAACTAAGTCAAGGAATGAAGGAAAATCTTGAAAGGTACCTCTTAAGATGAACTCGGCAGTTTTGTCTGCTGGACACCTGTACAGAGTTTATATCATTGCTGTCCATCAGAGTAGGAAAGGGCAGAACTCCTGTTTCCTACTCATCAAATTTTCACCCACATGAAGTCGAATCTACACCCCTTCTCTCTCTCTTTGTCTCTCTGTTTCTCTGTCTCTGTCTCTGTCTCTGTCTCTCTCTCTCTCACACACTCACATACACACACACACACACACACACACACACACTATCCTTCCAGGTTGCATTATTAAGATTTTTTGGTGGTTGCTTGGGGAACCAACTGTACCTGTTGCCCTAGAGTGCATTACATTACTCAAGTTCAGAAGGAACCTGAAGCTGAGGGCAAATGTCTGGTTAGTCTAACTGTGCTGTGGCAGTTAAATATTACAACAAGGCTTCATGGACCTAAGTGGAAGAGCTCAACCAGAGGACTAGCTGAGGAGGAGCAAGCAGGAAACAGTAGTTCTAAGAAGTGGTTCTAAGAGCTGTGTATATCTCATATAATGGCTATCTGTATGCCTTCAAATGTACTATAATCTCTTCCGTTAAAAAATAAAAGCTAAACTCAAACTCAAAGTAAAAATTTAGTGATTTCTCATTCATCTCTACCTACATCTTTTTGCTCTTTAGAATAAACTCTTTTAAATTTAATTCTGTTTATTATTGTTGTATTACAATTGTTTCATTTTCCCCCATTGCTCTTCCCTGCCCTACTCTCCCTGCCCCACCTCCCGAAGTCAATCCCCAGAATTACTTATAATTGTTGTGACATTTCTAAAATCTCAATTTTTCCCATCTGTTACTGAGGATTCTTATTATATCAGTCTTTTAAAATGTCATTGGAGTTCTGATCTGTTAACTCTGTCATTCTTTCACTATCCTCCCCACCCCAATTCTTTCTTTCTTTTTTTTCAGCTTGGACCTCATCTTCAAAAGCTTCCTGGCATTTCTTCTCTGTTTTATCTCACAAGCCTTTGGCACAGCTGATACCTTTCTCCTTTTTCTTCAGCATTTCTCCTCCTGGCTTCATTGATTATTTCCCCTGGTTTTTCTCCAGCCTCACTAGTCATTTCATCTCTGTCTGGTTTTTGGATCCCTCTCCCCTGTTCAATGTCTAAATGTTATCCTGCTGCAGGGCACTGTCCTTCCACGGTGATGGTTAAGTACTGTTTCTTGCTGTGAATCAACTCTATCACAGGCTTGTCTCCACCTCGATAGTAGCCATGTTGTTCACCCTAACCACAGGCTGTTGTTTGGGTTTCTCAGAAATGCCAAGGTTTGTCATCCTCAGGGTCTGTGCTCTAGCTGTTCCTTCTGCCCCGTCATCTTTTATTCCCCAGACCTTCAAATAATGACTTTCCTTATACTTTGGATCTAAATTTAAACTCTCTTTTGGGAGGACTTCTTCAACCACTAATCTAAAAGTTTCCTCAATTTCAACCACATTTTTTCTGTTGATTTTACTTCTTAGCATTTGAAAGAATGTTATGCCATTTTTATTGTTTTATTACAGTAGGCTCTATCTCTCCTCACTGTAACACCATCTGTTGAGAGCAGAGGACCTAATCTGTCTTGCTCACAGGAGTATATGAAGAAGCCATAATAATACTTAACTCACGGTAGGCATAAAATGAACAGCTTTTAATGAACAATACAAAAACTACATTATACAATATATTTTTTTACTGATCAAATAACATTTACAAAAAAGTAAATACCAAGGCAGGTGTAATAGTGTGAATATTGCATGCTAGTCACTCAGACTTTGAAGTTGGATTATGAGTCATTCTGAAAAAGCAATATACACCAAACACTATATGTAAGTTCTTTGATCAATTATACATAATGACAAATAAATTAATTGCTGATTGACTCACAATATAGCAGCTAATACCTATAGCAATAGTAATCTGCTTATGGGGAAAAATATACACATGTACCTTGTACAAATGTTTTGAGTTGGCTTTGAAATGTATTCACTGATGTTCAGGGGTTTTTTATGTTTGTTTCCATTTTATTGACACATAATTGACAAATAAAAATTATACATATTTATGGTATATAATTTGATGTTTTAATATATGTACACATTGTGAAATATTTTTCACAATCAAGCAAATTAACTATTCATCACCTTACATAGTTACCATTTTCTTATTTTCTTCTTTTTTATTTGGACACCTGTACAGAGAGTTTATATCATTGCTGTCCATCAGAGTAGGAAAGAGCAGAGCTCCTGTTTCCTACTCATCAAATTTTCACCCACATGAAGTCGAATCTACACCCCTTCTCTCTCTCTCTGTCTCTCTGTCTGTCTCTCTCTCTCTCTCTCACACGTAAGGGTAAAAACACTTACGATCTACCCTATTGCAAATTTCAAAAATACAATGCAGTATTGTTAGCTATAGTCTTAATCATGTACATTAGATGTGCAGAACTTATTCATCTTGCATAACTGAAACTTTGTACCTTTGATCAGAATCTCCCCTTTCCCTTCTAGCCCCTGAAAACCACCACTGTACTCTCCTCTTCTCTGCATTTCACTATTTTGATCCCAATCATGCGATCATGCAGCAATTGTCTTTCTGTGTCTGGCTTATTTCATTTAGAATATAATCCTCCAGGTTCATGAATATTGTTGCAAATATTTTTCTGTGTGTCTCAGTTTTTAAATCTATTCATCTGTCAAAGGGCATTTAGGTTGTTTCCTTGTCTTAGATATTATGACTATATTGTTGTCATAAACAGGGGAGTGCATGTCTGTTCAAGATTTTGACTTTATTTCCATTGGACACGTACCCAGAGTAAAATGGCTTGATAACATAAAAAATATTTTAATATTTTGAAGAACCTCAACACTATTTCCCATAATGGTTATATCAATTTAGATTACCACCAACAATGTGCAAGAATTCCCTTTACCTTTGAAAAATGGCTATTCGAGTCTATTGCCCATTTTAAATCAGATACAGTCACTTGGCATATAAACCCAAAATGTATAATTTGCAGCTATATATTAGAAGAGTATTTTAGATCACTACATAAATAGCATGCTTACAAATATCTGAATTCATCAGCCTAGCAAAGCATATTATGTAAACTACATTTTTAATGTAATAGTTCATTTTGTCCTTTTCCCAGTGTTTGTGGGTATGTGTCTGCCTAAATAGTATATTTTTATTTTTCAACTTTGATATTCAGTACTTAATATACATATAGACACATCCCCACTAAATAAATAGAATTAGTTGAGATTAAATGGAAATTCAAAAGGAACCTTTATTTTTAAGCAATACATTTCCACTAACTTACTAATAAAACATATCATACAAAACTGCCATAAATTACAACATTGGGAGGGAAAAAGGTTTTTATATTTTTTTAATTTTATTTTTTATTTCCAGAGAGAGAGGAAGGGAGAGGGGCAGAGAGGGAGAGAAACATCAATGTATGGTTGTCTTTCACCTGCCTCCAGCTATGGACCTGGCTGGAGACCTGGCTTGCAACCTGGTTATGTGCCCTGGCTGGGGAATTGAACCAGCGACCTTTGGGTTCACAGGCCTGCAACTTATCCATTGTGCCACCAGCCAGAGCTTGAAGAAAGGTTTTTAAATACTTGCTTATTTTAAGTGATATGTACTGTGTACACCAACACAAATACACTGCGTTTTCTTGGATAGGTTACATTATATTTGTTATTAATATCTAGATAATGTTACAATAAGTAACAAGTAAAAATGATCATACAAGAATTTTGATCATTTTGAGTCTTACTTTATCAGTTAAGAAGGATGATGAAAAATGTTAGAGGCTCAATTCACTTTTAGTACCATATTGTCAACATACAGGGTGCTCATAATCAATTGGCAATAATGTTTCATCGTCTTATTTCACATGCTTCTTATTAATTTTGAAAAACTATGTTTCTAAGGTTATGATTTAGCATCATTGTTTAATACTTTTAATATAAAGTATTAAATTCTCAGAACAACCGTCATGTTGAAGGAATATGATGTTAGGGCAACCATAATTTCTGGACTGTGTGTAGGGCGAACTGCTAAGGAAATTGCAAACTTCAATAACATCCCTTTATGTACACTTTACAACGTAAAGAAGGTGTATGATACTGATCCTGATGTCCCAATTGTCATGAAAATGAAATTTTCTGCTACAATGATGATATTAGGTGTTGTCAGCAGTGAGGGAGGTATCATGACCCCAGATTCTTTTCCACAAGGCTTGAAGGTGACTGCTGATGTTTACCTTGACATTTTGAGAGAAGTAATTGTACCATGGATGAAGCAAGTCACAAATGGACATCGTTTTCTCTTCCAACAAGATGGTGCACCAGCACATAGTGCCAAAGGGGTGCAAGAATGTCTCAGTGTCAAGGATCCTGAATTCTGGTCAAAGAAAATCTGGCCACCTAGTTCACCAGTTACAATTCCTTTAGACTATTATGTATGCAGAATTTTTGAGAGAGAAGTTAATAAACAACCTCATTCCAATAAAGAGGCTGTTAAAGCTAAGATTGAAAACATTATGGTGTCCATGGATAAAGAAAAATTCATTAAAGCATGCACAAGATTCCAAAGTTGAATCGAGTCTATTATTGCAGCAAATGGAGATGTTTTTAAACAATTAAAAAAAATAATGACTATGTTTATGCAATTACATATAATAATAAATTATTTCAAAGTATAACATTCTGTGGTATTTTGTTAACTAAAATTTTGCCACTTTATTGTGCTCACCCTGTACATTATAGGTTCTATTTTTTTCTAAACAAATCCTGAATGGGTATAGATATGTTATTAGCAGCAGCATTTTTTATATCTGTTTATAGCAACTGAATTTATACTGAAGTCATTTTCATATAAGTTAAACTGCTGACACTATACTTAAAATTAACTTCATACCTTATTTTATTGTTGACTCCATTACAGATGTCCACCGTTTCCCTTCTCCTTTGTCCCCTCCACCCAGTCCCCACCCTACCCTTGGCCTACACCACACTGTTGTCTGTTTTCATGTATTTATGTTCTATTATCTTTTAACAATTAGAATGAGACGATCAAGACATAATGCTAATATTAAAACCTGAATACTGTGCTTTTCATTAGTTCATCCATTCGTTACCAAACAGACACCAGCTTGGAGTGGATCTCCCTAAGGCTAACTTGTAGTGAGTGGGTTCTGGACCTCATGTGGGAAAGATTGCACAACTCGAGATCAACTGGTTTTGGTAATATGCTGGCTAAGCCTGGGGACAGTGGAACAAAGGAAGAATTTAGGGTATAAGAGGTGATAGGCGAAAGCTTAGGCAGTGTGCTCTGCTTGGGCTCTCTAGAAAAGTTAAGGAGAGGAGTGGGCTACTGTTAGCTCACCTGGATGTCAGGGAAAAGGGGCCCTGGAGACGGACGCAGGAGGTCAGGCCAGGATGAGCTGCCCCTGCCCATTGCTGACCTGCTGCAAGTCCCCTGGGGGCCCTTCGTGTTTAGGAAAAAATAAAAGTTCATGCCCAGGAAGAGGCATGGGTTGCTCTAGGATGAGCCAGCCCTGTGTCTTTGTCCTGAGGGCTTTTAATTCTATTTTTTTTTTTTTTTTTTAGTGGGTGTGAATCTTAGGGGCTGGTTTCAACAGGATATTTATCAGCTTTTCAGGTATATTTTTAATAAGCTGATGTGTCAAAATGAGCACCTAGGGGGGGGTTTGGGAATATTTGTTGGTTTGCTACGTTGTTTTACTTTTATCTTGAGTGTGTCTGGCTTTTATTAGGGTTTTTGTTATTTGTTCCCCTGACTTCATCTGTCCTTGGGTTTTTTAGCTGGCACACATGACATTAATTGTGTCTCTGTTCTCTATTTTCCCAGACCAGGGAGATTTAAACTATGTATTTTTTGGTTGGGGAGGAGAGGTATAAACCATTTGCTCTCAAGTGTCCTTGGTTAGAGGAGATAAGATCTGATTCACCAGCTGGCTGCTAGTTACTCAGAGTGTTTGACCTTGTTCAACCTTCTTTTCAGCTTCCCCATTTCACCTGCCCAGAAATATCCTACCTTCTTCATATCCTGTCTCATTTTGATATATTGAAAAGTCCTTTATAAAATTCCAGCATACTAAAAGTTTTTTAAATGAATAATGAATTTTAATCTTTTGCTAAACATACCGTACCTGCATCAGTTTTTTTTTTTTTTTTGTATTGAATTTATTGGTGTGACATTGGTTCATAAAACCGTACAAATTTCAAGTGACAACTCAATAATGCTCATGTTTATTTTTGAATTTGTTAATATGATGAAGTGTAATACTGTTTTTAATATTAATCTTTTAATTTTTTTATTATTTTCTTTTCATCTTTTGACTCTCTTCATCCCTTTTTCCCACAGAGAAAAACTGCTGATTTGGGGATTAAGAAGTACACACTGGTAGTTACAAAATAGTCACAGGACTGTAAAGTATAGCATAGGGAATATAGTCAGTAACATTGTAATAGCTCTGTATGGTGTCCAAACTTTAATATAAAATAATACTGAATGCCAACTGTAACTGAAAAAGAAAAACAAACTTCTGTTTTGGTAAGCCCCTAAGTTTGTCATAATATTTTACATCAGCAAAAGAAAACTAATACTATCTCCATGCAGTTTGGTTAGGAACCTGAGGTGAGTTTAGGAGAGTTTGAAGACCTCTGCAGAGGAGCTAGAACAATGGGCTCATATTGGCATGAGGAAGGTTGCACTAATTGGCACTTTCCCACTCCTCCTTGTACTTAGTGCAGCTCTTTCCCTTCAGGAATTAGAGTATATTTTATCAACCTTTGCCTTGGAATTGACCATGTGACTTGCCTTAGCCAATACAACGAATTAGAAATGGGGGATGCTTGCTCGTACCACATCTCAAGGAATCATGGAGGTCCCCTTTGCACTGTGACATCACTGGGAGAGCCTTGTACCCAGCTAGCCTGATCCTCCCAGAGGAGGACAAGCATCACCAAGGGTGAGAGGCAAATAGGCTGAGCCAAGCTGACCATCAATGACTATGTGATAGAAAGAGAAATGATAGTTGTATTAAAACATTAAGTTTCAGAGTACTTTGCTATGCTACCGTAACAAAATCACATAGCTTTAATGGAACACTTTTTGTTCTTGAGTGATGAAATATCATAGCAACTTCCTTGCTTCAATGGGCAGTTTTGTACTTGGAGGCCAAGATCTGGATGCTACTGATGCACAGTTCTTCTCACCAAGGATCTTCTCCCTGAACTGGCAGTTTGCAGGGTCTTCTCACTTTCCTACTTTAGAAAGGTCAAGCTTCCATTGGACAGAACTACCTGGCAACAAACCCTGAGGGTCTTCAATTTATACTTTCTGAGTTTAAGCAGAAAGTATACTATTCTAGTTGGTATGTAAGTGTCCTATTTGCACTGTAACCCTCTCTGTGAACATCCTAAATGTCTGCCTGTGTTATACATATTCCTTCTGATATGGTTTTGAAATGAATTGGTGCCAACAGAGGAGCAAACTCTTTTGCCATCACTGAGGTAGGCCCTGGGAATTAAGGAACATTTTGAACAACTGCAAAGTTTGTTTTTCACAGGGGAGGAAAGAAGAGTTCATTACCATCAGTTTCTGTTCCTTCCAATATTTTGTTCAGCTCTCAAATCTGCTGTAAGATATTCTACATGAAGATTGCTCAGACACAGCTTCGCCCTCACTTTCTGCACTGTAACTGTGGTGCTCTGTTCTGCTTTTTCGTTTGAGAGGGATGGGATGAATGAAAGGTAAACAAGCAGGTTGGGCAAAACTGAATCAAAGTCTCTACATTTTTAAAATCCTGCTAATAGATTAAATAGTTTTTAAAGATTTAACTTCTTCTAAAAATGGGCCTCTTAAATTACTAAACACTTTCTAAATGACATACAGCACCAACAGAAAATAGGATGCATGTAATGCCGAAAGATGTATAAGCTCAGATTAAATATGTGGTTTTAAACTTCTGTGCTTCTTTTCTACTGAACCATAAACTTCAGGCATGTTGATCAGTTGTTTTTTCCGGAGTGACTACCTCAGGGCCTGTAACATACATTGGTGATTAATAATATTCTTGGTGAGTTAGTGTTAATGAATGACAGAGCTGTCCGTTAGGTATGGTGACCCATTTATGTTTGACACAAAACTATTTCCACCAAAATGGATATTTTTATAACTATAAGTTGGGTTCCCACTTTTCAATCAAGAAGGAAAAAAAAAGTGGCTGTATAAATGGAAACATTGAAGCATATAAAAGAGAAGGACTTGGAATCAGATTATGAGCCATTGGAAGTGTATGAGCTACTTTTAACCTTTGTCCAAATTGTCCCTTTGAGAAACCATATCAAAATGAATGTCACAGCTGCAAAAAGATTTAGATATGTAGTTACAAATGGTCAAGAATTCATTGTTAGTGATGAGCAAGTGCTTGTTATTTATGAGTCCAATAATAAAAACTTCAGAGAATGTTTTTAAAAAACCCTTAACTCATTGTTCTTTTAAAATATAAAACTGGTGGCAGGCACACAAACTGTAGAGACACAAGAACAAAGGAGTTGGTGTTTTTCTTTTAACATTTTATCTTCTAACACATAAAGAGAATCTCTTTCTAGAATCAAAGGATAAAATGAAGGTTTTTCTCATTATCTATGGAGGAAAGGCAAGATATCCTGAAAGACAGAGCAGTACATTGGCATTGCACTGGCTGACTGTGCATTAGATCAGACAGTAAATTAGATATTGATAGAACTATTTTGAACAGTCGATAAGCTTTCTGATGATTGATATCTTTATGCTGCCCAGTAATATCAATACCAACATTTAAAAACTAGAGAAAGAAACTATCATATAATACTCTCTTTGTGGAATCCTTAAGTGTAGCTTAAGCTCACAAGTCTCATTACATAGATAGCAGGATTTACAGAGCTGACTTTCAAAGCAGCAAGGGAAAGAAAATTAAAACATTACCCTTGCCATTGTGTACAAAACTGTCCTTCCAACCACCCTTTAAAACGAAATTGGGACAAATGAGTCAAGTTTGTTAATTTTTTTCTGTTATGGATAAAGAAAAAGTGGTTCACAGAAACAGTCAGGAAAAAGTGTATTTTAAAGAACAAAATAAACTAAATATGGAACAAATGGTTCGTTTCATTAAGTGACTTTTTCTAGTAGGACATTCAACCTAAAACTAAGTGCTCAGAAACCACAAAATATATCACTGTCCACTTCTAAACAATATTTTGTGAAATGTAATCAGGAAAGTAGAAGATGATGAAAAGAAAGTACTGTGATTTATACAACAGTCCCTGTTTCACCTTCTCCTATCTCCTCTCATCCTCCATTTTACCATTCAAAGGAGAACTTTTCTCCAAAATTAATTAATCAGCTGACTATTTAAATACTTGTCCAGTTATCCAGTAAATATTTTTTAAATAGCAATATGTGTTGGGATTTTCAGCATTAACACAGAAGTGGGAAAAACAGGTGCAAATACCCTCACAGAGCTTACCTTCTGGTGGAAGAAGACAGCTGATTAACATAAATAAAGTACATAGGAGGTCTGTTGGCGATCAGTGCTAAGTTGGTAAATAAATTTGGTAAAAAAAATAGGATGTGTCAGAAGGTGAGGTTTGCTCTTAGGAATACCTGATAAAATATAGATGCTCAGTTAAATTTGAATTTTTATTGAAAAGAAGACAAATAACTGTTTTAGTATATCCCAAATATTACTGGGTGAATAAAGGGTAACATAATTAAAGATGAGGTCATGATGTATTTAGTGAGCAAATGATGTTATGATTTTGTATAAGTGATAAAGAGAGAGAATATTAAACAAGCTGAGATGTAAGAGGATATAAAAATGCAAGTTGGGGCCCTAGCTGGTGGCACAGTGGATAAGGTGCTGGCCTGTGAACCCCAAGGTCATTGGTTTGATTCCCAGCCAGGGAACATAACCAGGTTGCAAACCAGGTCTCTGTCTCTCTTCCTTCCCCTCTCTCTAAAAATGATTTAAAAAATCTTTTTAAAAAAACTAATAATAAATGTCTCAGATGGAAAATGCACTAGATAAAAACACATTAGAAAATATCCTAAATAAAACACATAGAAAAAAAAGAAAAAAAGATGAGTAGCGCATCAGTGAAAGGTAAAAAATAAATAGTGGCTTTATTTTAATTTAATTGGAGTCCTCTAAGAAACAGGGAGAAATAAAATTAATAAAGGAGAAAAGAAGAGTAAATGAACACTTCAAATTTTATTAAAACTATTAAATTACCGATGTAAAGACTATCTTTTTTTTAAATTTTATTGTTGTTGTATTACATCCATCCCCTTTTTGCTCCCCTCTGTCCCCCCACCCACCCACCCATTCCCCCCAAAGTCAATCCCACCTGTTGTCCATGTCCATGGTTCCTTTATACTAGGTTCTTGTCTAAGCTGCTCCCCTTCTTTGCCTCTACCTCTCCCTCCCCCCTACCCCGTTCCCCTGAC